>JAULBY010095419.1:0-28913 GCA_032358315.1 Ophiocytium majus
AGGGGGAAGGCCCCGTCTGACTCGCGTGCCTGCCAGCCCACTCCTCCGCAACCGCACCCAGCACGCGCTCACCCTGGCCCCCCAGGCACCCAAAGGTCCCGACTGCCATAGTGGCAAGGTTAAAACAATTCCGGTCATAAGAACCAGAATAGTGGTAGTATTTACGCAAACGTACTTCTGAAGTTTTTATACGGCATATGCGCCGTACATAGCGCTTTTGTGCGTATAACTACGCCATGTGTGTTACACAGCGTACATACTTCAGTGTATATACATTACCCACCTACGGTACGTTATAAGCCCTGAACCCCACCACTGTAGTAACACAGCTTCCGGCCTCGCCCCGCTGTCTCTCTGTGTGCGCGCAGGTGGTGCTGCAGGCGGGGCAACTGCGGTGGTCGCAGTGGAAGCGCTTCACCGACTTTTCGACCCTGGCGAGTGCCTTGGGCATGGATGAGGTAGGGTTGCCGGAAAATCGTACTTTCTTGACACTACCGTCAACGGTGATGCCATCATACCCGCTGCAGGTGCCTACAGCAGCCTACAATGCCCCTTAACATATGTATACTTGGAAGTGCATAAATCCGTTAGAGTAGCTCTCTGGCAACACGCCGGGCTTTCCTTAGAGCACGCAGTGCTGAGCACTGCCAGCTGTTTCGCTACCTGTCTGATCCTTTCTGGCCACACGCACCGTGTGCAAAGGGCTTTCAGCGCCCTAAGCGGAGTTCAGTAAGAGCACATACTGCACATGCACAGCAAGGGGTCTGGCACTGCACGTGTGACATGCTGCTGACGCACTGCCGCCTGACTGACTTGTGCTGCCGGTGCATGTACTTCAAGTATGTTGCACGCCTGCACCAGCCACGGGTTCGCCAGTCCGCATGTGACATGGTGATGACCGGTGATGGGTCACGGCGCATAACGTATTTTGTCTGCAGTTCTACCTACTGTAGAAGTGGTACGCTTTACACAACGCGGCGAATTGCTACGTGTTCATGCGCCCAAAAACGCAATATACGGCGTATTTGCTGTTCAACACGTTCAGTGTGCGTTATACGCCGGGTGTACATGCGTTATACGGCGTACAATGCAAAGTTATAAGTATGCCAGGAGCCTGCGAACCGTTATATTTATATTACATTTACACACTGCGATCAATCCCACTTGTGTTGCATGTTGCACCTGCGCAGGTGCGGTTCTGCCAGGCCCTGCAGGTGTGGAAGTGTATCAAGGCCTCGCAAAAGCTCTTCAGGTGCCTGGAGCACGACTACCTCCGGTGAGTACAATGAAATCGTCACACTTGCTTGCACCTTTGCCGCACACCCCCCACCCACCCCCGGGGGGCACCACCGGAACGGCAACCACCACCGGAGCCAGCTCGAGAGGCGAGCCGGGCGTCCGAGTGGGCAGGCCGGCCCGCCATAGGATCTACTACTACTTCAAAAGTAAACCTGGTACTACTGCGGTACCGCCGTCTGGAGTCCCTACCTCACACTTGCTCAGCGCGCACGTGCTTGTATCAAACCCCGCTTGGGGCGCGAAGAGCCCTGTGCACATGGTGTGGCACGACTGGAAAAAGGCATGCTTGACTATGCTGCCCCGCCTTCTGGCCAGCCGGCAAGATCACGATGCTTAACACAGTGCACTCTGATGTAAGCTACAGCACTGATAGTGGTGGATATCTGTACTTGCAGCTTCGCCGCAGCTGAAGCGATGCCAAGTGCTCAGCAGCACATACACATCCGCTACAGCGTTCCCGCATGCCTGCCTGTGTGCCCGCCGTCAGCGTGCTGCAGTGGGGCTCACCAGCACCCCACACGCATGCTGCAGCGTGTCATTACAGTTGAAGTTGTGCGTGTGCTCAGCAGCTCCTGGATTGATGTTGAAGTTGTGCAGGTGCTCAGCAGCTCCTGGGTGGTCAGCAGCTCCAGTGTTGAAGTTCAAGATGTGCTTGTGCATGTGCTCAGCAGCTCCTGTGTTGATGTTGAAGTTGTGCAGGTGCTCAGCAGCTCCTGGGTGCTCAGCAGCTCCAGTGTTGAAGTTGAAGTTGTGCAGGTGCTCAGCAGCTCCTACCCTAGCCCCCCCCCCCCCCCCCCCCCCCCCCCTTTTCGCTCGCAGGCGCAAGTGCCGCATGCTGGAGGGCTTCATCCAGCACGTCATGTGGGAGTCTGCGACGCCCCTGCTGCTCCTGCGCTTCCTCGGCGACCAGCCCTGCGTGCGCGCCGCCGCGCCGCCGCAGCACGAGTGGCCCCCCCACGCGGCCGAGCCCGAGTGTTTTTGACCATTTATTGCCCCCCACTTCAAGAACTGTTGGTGCAGCAACTTCAACAACTGCTGGCGCAGCAGCGGGGTGCGTGACCGCTGCCGCTGCGCGCCGCTGTGGCTGCGGAGCAGCGGCGCAGCGAACACACGAGCGTGTGGCGCCAAGCGTCATGTTCCCATATTTTCTGGGACTGATTATGGTAATCTGCCGCCGGCTGTGTTGGCGCCTCTCCCATCGCTCCTGAGCTCTCGCTCTTGGGACGGGTGGTGTGAGGGCCACTTGTATGGCAGGCAAGAGCGCCGCGGCTTGCCCGGGCGCCGAGACCGGCCAGCGGCCTTGGTGCACACACCAGGCACTTTCGCACGCGCGGCCGGGCGCGGTATGTTTTGTCTGGCGCGGGGTGCACACGCGCCGCCGCGGCGCCCTGTGGCGGGCCAGTGGTGGCCATCCGCCCAGGGGGCCGCCACGCGCGCGCGCGTGCTTCCTCTTTAGGCCATGTACATAGTCCTTCAGTTCAGACGCCGCCTCCGCTCCTCAGCCGCACGAGAGCGCACCACCGCCATTTGGGCGCGTGCCAGTCGTGAGAGGGTCTGTCGCGTTGCAGGTTGTGCGCAGCGCTGCCGGTGTGCGCCGCTGTCGCCGCCGCCGCGTGGTCAGTTTTTCGTTAGCAAGCCTGCACACGCCCCTTGTGCCTGTACACACTTCCCCGGGTTAGGCGCAGTTTAGGGGGTTGGCTGCCCCGGTGGGAGCTTTGCTTTGCACTCCGGCTCAAGAGGTCGCAGCCAAGGGCTGCAGCAAGAGCACACAATGCCTCCGAGCACCGAAAGTGGAATACAGAGCACAGCACTGCCCGCTGCCGCGGCTGCCAGAAGGGATGTGCCGAGTGTGTGACCATTGCAGAGCACGCGTATGCATTGCTGCCACACAGCAAATGAAATGCCAAGGGTGTGCTTGCACCGCACAGCATGTGACGAGCAGGTGGCATCTGAGCTAGGTTGTGGAGAAAGTGTACGTGAACAAGTGCAGCTGCCGTCCAATCTGTGTGCCAGGGAGCATGTGCCATGGCAGTGCACCAGGCAGCAGTCCGGTCGACAAGGGCACGTGCATGACCGACTGCTTGCGTAGGCCCAAGCACACAATGCAGCTGACACGGCCCCATCATTCCCGCTCGCGCAATGAAGGGCACTCTTGACACGCTGCCTGCACAACAGCAACAGGCGGCGCCAAAAAATGCCTCTGCGGCGCCGCAGCCAGCACTGGGACATGTGGCGGCGCCGTATTGCCGCGATGCTGCTGCCGCTGCTGCAGGCGCCCCCTGGTAACTGCTGGCGCCTCTTCACCAAACGCCCGCGCACACACACGCGTAAAGCAATGGAGAGCAATGTGTGTGGTTGTTCCAACTTTGGGTGGTGTTTTTTCGACTGCGCCACAGACCGCAGTTGCAGTCAGTGACGCTCCATGCCCCAACCTCTTCAGTGCGCCCGCCCCCGCTGATCCCACGCGCATCACAACACTCACTGGCGTTGACTTGGGCACTGGCGCCGCCAAGTGCAGCAGCGTGCGGGGGGGGGGGGGGGGGGGGGGGGGGGAGGGGGGCGCGCTGCTGCGGCGACAGCGCCCAAACGCGCACAGTGCTGAGCACAAGCGTGGCAGCTGCTCAGCACACGCCAGGCGGCCGTTTCTGGTTTTCACCCTTTGTACAGGTTCTCAATGACGTCCTTGTACTTGTCCGCGGTGGGGCCGCGCTTGAGCTTGAGGGTGGGCGTGAGCTCGCCGCCCTTCTCCGTGAAGTCCGTGGGCAGCAGCGCCCACTTCTGGACCACCTGCTCAGCAGACAGCCGCGCAGCAGTGGCGGCGGCAGCAGCGGCGGCGGCGGCAGCAGCAGCGGCGGCAGCGGGAGCAGCAGCAAGGGCGGCAGCAGCAAGCCGCAGTGCCAGCAGTGGCGGCGGCACCAAGGGCGGCAGCAGCAGCAGCGGCGGCGGCGGCAGCGAACAGCAGTGGTAGCGGGAGCAGCAGCAGCGAAGGCAGCAGGAGCAGCGGCACCAGCACCAGCACCAGCAACGCCAGCAGTTGTAACAATGGCGGCACCAGCAGGAGCAGGAGCAGGAGCAGCAGCAGTCACAAGGGACATCAGCCTTTGGATGTGTTACACAAGCCAAAATGCCCCACACGCATCACACGCTACAACTTCTTCCGTGGCACACAAGTCTTACACAGCGCCGGCGCAAGAACAGGAATTCGTGTTGTGCCACGACATGACTGACTGTCAACCTGGCCGCCTTCAAAGCTGACATAACGGCACAGCATATCACAAAGACATGGGGCCCTGGCGGCGGCACCCTCCACGCACGGACCTAGATTAGGTGGCGATTTCGCGTAGTGCAAAAACCGCGTGAGAACAGCAGCCACTCCGCACCAAAACTGGTGTTGACAGGTGCAGCTGACACAGCGTGCCACCCGTTCACAAATAAATGCGTGCAGCGTGTCGCGTAGCAGGCACGCTGCTCTCGCTGCCTCTACCGGCCCAGCTTGCGTGCGCCAGCAGCGGCTCTCGCCGCTTCTACCGGCCCAGCTTGCGTGCGCCAGCAGCGGCTCCCGCGCTGCCGCAGACACTGCGCTGCTGCTGCCAGCGACTGCCGCCCACGCGCCTCACAAAAAAGCTGCTCAGCAGACGCGCATTGTCCCTTCTGCCACAGCCTTATATACATATATATATATATATATTATTATGTATATATGAAGTATATGTATATATTTTATAGACGCACATGAACTGCAGGTGATACAATACTTCCAAGTGCTTCAGAGGAAGTACTGAAGAGTTTCGACCACATCTACCGCAAGTGTGCGTCGAACCGTATTTTAAACGGAGACACGCTTACTGCAAAACCCTTGAAACTGTGAATTCTGGTTTGTACTGGGTAAGTGGGCGTGCGCCCTACACGTACCGCAGCCCTGCTGGTGGCGGCCGCATTCGTGCACGCGCGGCCCTCCTCCAGGTACGCCTTCCACTTCTCGCGGAAATACGGTTATTGGCGTCTGTATGTCTTATACTACAGTAGTATATGTCTTCTGTACAGTTGGAGTATGTATTAAATATGTCTTCTATATAGTTATACGCCGTAGTCACATACTTCGAGGTACGTTATACGGCATATAATTCAGAGTCTACACGTGTGACCCATCACATACATGACCACAGCGCGGCGCTGCACTCACCGCAGCCCTGCTGGCGGCGGCCGCGTTCGTGCGCGCGCGGCCCTCCTCCAGGTACGCCGTCCACTTCTCGCACGCCGCCGCCTCCGCCACGGTGGTCGCGTCCGAGCCAATGTCCTTGGACACGTCCAGCGCGGGGCCCGTGAGCTTGTCGGTCATGGTGCCGTCGGGCAGCACCTCCGTCTTGAGCGTCAGCAGGACGGTCAGGAACTGCAAGTTTGAAGTTGAAAAATTGAAGTTGACACAGTTGATGTTAAGAAGTTGAAGTTGAAAAGTTGAAGTTGACAAAAGTTGAAGTGTTGGGGAGGGCGAGGGAGGGAGCATATCGGATCTGGTCATTGAGGACTGGCCCTCCACCATACCGGCGGCACATGGCGCCGCGCCCGCCGTCGACGCATACAAGCACATCTTGCTGCTGAGCGCGCCCTACCCGCCCGACTAGTTACCCAGTAGTTCTTACCGGTGCGCACACTGCCCCATGTCTCCACGACTAATGCACAAACTTCAACTCTGCATTGGGTACACCCCCCTGTCTCTCGACTCGTACACTGCGGCAACAGGGCAGCATGATTGGCGGAAGTTGATACAAGTACACTGCCGGCTCACGTTGCGGCGGTCGCCGATGACCATGACAGGCCGGCACTTCAACTCTCAAACTTTACCTCTCTACCACGTACACCAGTAGTTTGTGCGGGTGCGCACGCGACACGTCGCGTCTCGCTGTACTGACACACAAACCCACCTTGCGGCGGTCGCCGATGACCATGGCGTTGGACAGGCACGGCATCTCGCGCTTGAGGTCGTTCTCGATGAGCACCGGCGCAATGTTCTCGCCGCCCGCCGTGATGATGAGCTCCTTGATGCGCCCCGTGATGCGCATGAAGCCGCTCGGCGGGGGAATGTCGGGGTGGTTGTTGTCGTCAAACGAGGCCATGTCGCCCGAGTGGAGCCAGCCGTCCGCATCAACGGTTTCCGCGGTCTGCGCGTGGTCCGCGGAAGTGCAGCAGGGGCCATGGGTATGCCATGTAGTTTTTTATGCGCTTTGAAGCAAGCTTTGGAGCATGCTGGCGTGTATGGCATGGGCTCTTGCACATGGGCTCTTGCACGCCCTCTCAAGTGCAGATGACAGGAACTTGTAAGAAGTGCATGCAGTGCTCCGAAGTATGATGCATTTCTTTTGAAAGATTACCTACGGTGGTATCTGAAGAAAAACACAGCGTATACAGCTTGACAAGTCCTTTTGCGGAAACTGCAGTGCTCAGCGGACGCGAAGCAGTGACCGTGCGTGTGCCGTGCGACGAGCGGCGTCGCGAGTGACCAGCTGGGCATTTTTTGTGGATGAGGCACTGTAGGCCTGTGTCGCTGTGCTGTGTGTGTGCACATGCTCAAGGCTGTCAGACAGGAGTTGTTGCCACCGACGGAAGGCGCAGACGCCGCGCACGTGGCTGCTGAGCATGAAAAATGGTGGTGAGACAGGGCCGGCGAGTGCGTGCCGCGGCGAGAATTTCAAGTACAACTTCAACATTGTGAACCGTACCTTCTCAGGGTCCTTCATGTAGCCCATGAAGATGTGGCGTCCCCGGTAGCTGCAGGGCACACAGGGGTGGGCACACGCCAGGCGGCAGGTGCACGCTTGTCAGAAATGCACGCAACACGACCAGCAAGCTGGCATTACATGGCATTACCGCCGGAGCCGCCAGCACCACCGGAGCCAGGTCGAGAGGCGAGGGGGGCATGCGAGTGGGCAGGCCGGCCCGCCGAGGGAATGCATGAGTATTCTGTGTCCGCAGTGGTGATGCACATCATGTGTCCTGGCATTACGGCAGCGTGCGCCCACATTGTCACTTGCCAAGTGGCAATGTGTGGTACCAAGTTAGAGAAATACTACGTAGTACACAAGTGGAAGAAATGCCGCAGCGCGCTTCACACTAACAGTCTATTGTTGATTGATTTATCTTTCTGATTGTTATGTAGCAATTTATATGAAAAAAAAATCAAAACGGCGCGAACAAGCAAATAAAAAAATTGAGAGAAAATTGTATTCCCCGCTGGCACCTATATATATATGTGCATAACTTTGGCGCGTGTGAGTGAGGTCAATAGAAAGCAACGCATGGCGCTGACTGCAGTGCGGCTGCCATCTCATGTTCTTCTACTCAAAGTGTGCATGTGTCTACCCCACGTTAAGAATGTTTGACGCGCCATCTATTCAAAAATGCTAACCTGTGTGAATGACAGCGATCGTGTGCCATGCATACATGTATGAATGATGCAAGATTTTTTTTGGCTCATCACTAAGAGCGTCTCCACCGGCAGGGTCAAAATATCAAGCTCTCTGTAGCGAACAGCTCGGTATACAGCGTGTCTAAATGCTGCTGAAAAAAGGCGTGGCGTTCTTGGAGCGCCCACTTGGTATCCTGTCCCAGCGGCGCCTATTTTGCAACACACGCGCCAGCACGTGCGCACCACAGTTGAGGGCATGTAGGGCAAACGTGGCGCCATGGTGCGGGGGGCGGGCCAAGCAGGTAACAAGGCGCGCAGCAGCTACCCGCCATGCACCTGCTGCCCGCACAGGGCTGCTTGGGGGCACGCGTCAGTGTTTTCGCACGGTGTAGAACAACGGTGCTGTGTGTGAATCTTTGACCCAGCAGCAGAGCCGAACCCTGCGTTGGTGGATCACGGCCACCGCCCGCCACGCAGCCCAGTGTGGGTGGCTGGGGACCGCTACCGCTGCCCCGCCTTGTGCATATCTCACACACGTACGCGCAACGCAGACATAGAGTTGCTCTATAGCGTGCTCCAAGTTAGAGCAGGCCCGCCCTCGCGAGCTGCTGGAAGAACACGGCACATCATTATTGGAGCAGATTTTACCCTCCCGCTGGGAGCAAATTTGCTGCAAAACGAGCCTTTCGAGACTTTCGAACGCGTTTACCCTGCCGGTGGAGACGCTCTAAAGAGTTGTAATGGGTCAGGGCTTGTAACGTACTTCAAAAAGTACTTCAGAAGTAATTGACTAAGTAGTAAAAAATACGGTGTACCCCCCAAAAAAGCGATGCCGTATAAACATGTATATTTCGAAGTACATACAGTGTATAAAGTATAAATGAATACGTTATACGCTGTAATTGCACACGCTACACTGCGGATAATGGAGAAATTTTACACGCCGTAACCCATCACTACTCAAGGGGGCGCACTTCCACACAGCCTTGCATGCGACACACACACTCGCGTTTGCGCAGCTCACATGAGCTCCCCTGTGCCGTCCACAATCTTGGACTCCGTCCCGCGCATGGGGCGCCCGCACGTGCCCATGATCCACCCGTCGGCGTCGTTGATGGTGTGGGGGCCGGTGCACTCCGACTGGCCAAACACCTCCATGACGCGGATGTCCAGCGACGCGAAGTACTCCAGTATCTCCACGGCGATGGGCGCCGCCGCCGTGAAGCAGCCGCGCGCGCGGTCCAGCCCGAGCGCCGCCTGCACCTGCTCAGCACAACTCGCAGAGCAGCACGATGTTACATACTACTAATAGTAATATGCGGCATCCTAAACATGAAGTTAGTTACAGGTCCACAGGATGGCCACTTCGCTGATACATGCTGTAACACGTGAAGCGGCCGCGCCCGCGGTCCAGCCCGAGCGCCGCCCGCACCTGCTCAGCACAACCCGTGGTGTTGGTGTGGCAGCACAGCGTGAAACACCACCTTTAAAGTGGTTAACAGTGCACTTGCGACTTCCTGGTGATGATGATGTTATTGAAAGTCTACGTGGTGGCCACTTCACTGCCACAATGTACACGTGGAGCGGCCGCGCGCGCGGTCCAGCCCGAGTGCCGCCTGTACCTGCTCAGCGCGACTCGTGGCGGTGGTGGGCAGCACAGCGTGACGCAAGCCTTTGACAAGTGTTGTGACAGTGCACCTCCGACTACTTTTTGAACAGATCCACGGGCCACCTTCACTGCTACTGTGTACTGTATGGTGTTAGATACCTTATGGCATCCTGTACATGATGAAGTTCTTTACAGGTCCACGGAACGGCCACTTCACTGCTATTTCGAAGTACTTCAGAAGTACATGCTAACTTGACTGCTACCTGCTACACTGAAAGCAGCAGCGAGTGCCGCCTGCGCCTGCTCAGCGCGACTCGTGGGGCCAGCGGCACGGTGTTACACACCACTGTGACAAGTGCTGACTGGCTGTACCTATGAGTTCCTCATAAAGACGAAGTTGTGCGGGATGGCCATTTCATTTCACTGGTACATGCTACACATGAAACAGCCGCGCTCGCCACCTGCAACTGCTGAGTGCAACTCGCGGAGCCAGCAGCACGGGATTACACACCACTTTGACACTTGTTGACAGCGCATCCATGAGATTCGTAAAATAATAAAGGTTCTACTTCGCATTTAAGAAGGATGCAGGCCCACGGCCATTTTGCTGCTGCTGTACTTGCTACAAACCCTAGCATGCCGGCGGCTCAGCCCAATGCTAGCAGCACTTTTTGCGCTCGTTCGCGCGCAGAGTTGTGGGTTCATGTATGCATATATACATTCAGTGCCGGGCATTTTCCCCCCATGTACCTTCATGCACGCTGGCAGGTGTGGCGTGGGCTCTTGCAACCCCGCCAGTGCAGATAAATAGAACTACTTCAACGGGCTTGGCTGACTAGCACCAACACACTACATCAAGACACAGATTTCACAGGCTTAGAGCACTGTGTACTTCGCAAGTACATCTTATGGGTGACACGCCTCGGTGGTCCGTAACAGCATGTAAAAATAAACAGAAATAAAAGTCACAGTAGTGTCACCGTAAACACTTTGGCGAAGGAAATAGTATGTGGCAAGTATTAGCAGCACACACAGGCTGGAAAAGCGAAACTGCGGCACTGGCGAGCGCGGCCAAAGCACTTGTTTTGAGAGTGACAACACGTGCCAGCATACACCTCCTACCACAGTGCATGTGAGGTGTTGACCAGACAGAGCGCACACTGCTACCGCTATGGTATTACAGGCAAAGCTACAGGTTCAGGGTGCGTAGATTATGCCAGTCACCTGCTGCTGGGTCTGTTCCATGCCACCACAGTTGTGGTACATGCTGCTGCCAGGTGGCTGCAGCCCAATGTCAACTGGCGCCTGGCCGACACGCTGCATATCGTATTTTTGGGCGTGCAAAAACGTAGGAATACCCCTGTATGTTATATGATGTACTGGTATGAATTACGTTGCATGCTGTGACCACTACACGTGAGTTGTGTGGTATAACAGCACTTGCATGCCCGATGGCCAGCACTCCAAATAAGGCGTCCTCCAGTCAATACACGAACTGTATTTTGCGCTGCTTTTTGCCAGATAGTGCAAGCTTGTTTGTGGCAGCAGCTCAACAACGAATGCGCGCGCTTTCTGGCTCACATTTTTGTGAACATGTGCGCTTTGTGGCCCACATTTTTGCAGAAACTGAGCGGCGTTCTGAAGCACGTTTTTGCGAAAGTTCGCGATTTTGTGGCAGACTTGTCACTGCGATTTTCTGGCTCACATTTTTGAACACGACCTTGTTTGCGACATTGTAGCCGCACGGTTCGCCGCCTCCCCCTCCAAACTCGTGCAGCCGCGCATGCTCCAGCCCCTTCTGCTTGGCCCAGGTCGCCACCTTCTTCTTGGTGCCCTTGGTGGACTTCCCCACCTCCTGCATCTTCTCATAGATCTGAAAAAAAGGGCGGGGCGGGGGGATCGCAGGTGGTGCACGTGCAATGCTTTGCTTGCGAATAAGTGGACAAAATATCCAAAAATGCAACAAGGTTCGGCTTCTCATGAACCTGCAAAAGCAGGGGGGGGGGGGGCACCGCAAGGGGTGCGCGTGCAATGCTTTGTTTTGTGAATAGTGAGCAAAATGGGGCAAAGGGAAGACGCGGGAAAACCATACAAGCGGTGCACATGAAACGCTGTTTTCGTGCATCGTGGGCAAAATAAGGCAAAAACACTTGCCAATATTGCTGAAGTACGTATGTGGGACCCCCGCTGCATAATGTGGTTGGAGCCGGACTCACAATGCAATGTCTCTTACGCCACACCAAATAGTTGGCTGAGGACAGCGCACGCTTAACATTGCTCCGTGTGGGTGCTTGAGCCGTAAGCACGCCACAGGCACCTGCAATCCTTTGCCGCTGCCATGTTTTGTAGACTGCTACAATTGGCATGATGACCACATGCCTCGAAGTACTTCAGTCCCATATACCGGTAGTATAATATCAGTATCATGGTACCGGTAGTAATTACTGTGACACCTACACTACCTTGACTACCATGACCACAAATCTGGCTGTAAGCACACAACTACACAAGAATTACTCTTGTCACCACACACTTCTTCACCACTACTTCAAAGTAGAACTCTACCATCACAACATACACCTAGCAGTAGATAAGTAGTCCCACCGCAACACGCACATCCAGCCGCGGTCGCCATACCTTCTCCCACACGCGCGGCACCCCCAAAAACAGGTGCGGCCGAACAGCCTTGAGCGTCTTGGCAATGGAGCCCTTGAGCGCGTCCGACTGCGCAAAGTATACCGTGCTTCCCACCTGCAGGCGCATGTCAGCGGAGGCCGCGGCGGCAGCGCTAAGGGGTGAGTCCCAGGGGCCCTTACAGGCGGGGGCGGGCCCTGCGCTGGAGCCAGTGACCGAATGTTGCCTGCCATAGGCTGTGATGCAAGGGAGGGAAGAAACTGGTCACAGTTGTATGTTTGAAAGGGTTGTGCTCCATATTTTCCACGCTTTTGATGACAGAGGCCCAGTCTGTGAAGGAAAGGCCTTGGTGCTAATTTCCATTGTTGCCCATATTGACAAGGAAGGAAATTCATCCAAAATGAATAAACTACCGTGTTTATAAATGAGATTGCGACATGTGGTTCAGCGGTGTTAGCACACTAGGGGGGTGCATGTGGGGTGCCTCATGGCCTGTGACAGCTGCTCCGCACTCATTTGCTGTGGTTAAAGCAGTTACGCGGTGTTCGCTATGGGGAAAGCAGATACATTTTGTTGATACGACGATATACTCCCTGTGCGCCAGGCGCTGGTCGCGGCAATACCTCTCCTATCCGCTTGAGAGAAGCAGTCATGGGTAACTTCACCACCACCAACGAGGCAGAGTACACACAATATGCTGGATACAACGGACTATGTGTACAACAGACTATGTGTGCACGCCCCTTTCCAGCGACAGCAGCGCACGTGCACGGCACACGTACACACTTCTTACATGCACTCATAGCATAATTATTTCAAACAGTACACACCTCCAGGTATTATTATTTTTATATCATGTACTTTTGAAATATGTACCGATTAACAACGCTCACCTGCATGGGCCCGAGAATGTCAAGGACCTGTGCCGCAATGTGGCTCAGCGGCAGGTACGAGATGCTGACGTCCGTGTGCGCAAACGCAAACGACAGCAGCGCGGTGGCGGTCGTCCACGTGACATTGTCGTGCGACAGCATCACCGCCTTGGGGGGCCCCGTCGTGCCGCTCGTGTAGATGAGCACCGCGCAGTGCCCCGGCCGCTGCCCCGCCATGCGCTCCTCCACCTGCCCGTCCGCCACATCCTGCGCACATGAATTCCATACATAAAGGACACATGTGGAGAAAAGTATATAGATGTGCCGGTTTGAGAGGAGGTTACACGCGCACAGCCTGGGTGGCGCGCCAGAGTTCCTGTTGTAGTGGGCATGGGCTGTGGCGGATGCTGGCGGGATGCCATGTGGTCAGTGGGTCGTGGTGCGCTACCAAGCGCAGCCACCACCAGACAATGTACCAGCAAGAAAAAGCGGCACCCGTGAAAAAGCACATCCTGGTCAGCTGTGACACAACAAGCACTTGCACAGGTGCTATAATGCTGCACGAACACAGAGACGTGCATGGAGCGGAACGCGCACTCCGCGCCGCGCACGGCGCAACGCCGCCGCACAACAGTACACACAACAAATGAAAAAAAAAAAGGCCGTGTGCACACCACACACCTTGCCCAGTTCCAGGAAATCCGCCCACTTGTACACGGGCACGGGGCACTCCGGCACCGGCTCCGGCACCTCCGCCCCGTACACCACAATGGCCTTGAGGTGCTTGAGGGAGGAGGCGATGCCCAGGTACTTTTTGAGCTGCGTGGCGCCCTCCACCACGACCACCTCCGCCTCCGAGTGGTCCGCAATGTAGCGGCACGACTGCGTGTCGTGCGGCCGAGTGCATGGGGTACATGCGGCGTTCTAGCCACTGTGAGCAGTTGCGTTAGCTTGCTGCGAGGAAGCCGGAAGAACGGGTGTCCGGAGCGGCCACTGTGTTTCCTTCGAGGCATGCACGGGGTGGCGCAGCAGGAGCCTGAGGAAGGCATGTGCCTCCGAATTGTGGGGCACGCAGCTTATCAGAGGGAATTCTGTGTGTGCTGCTGCTTGTGAGCTGCCTGCAGCAGCGTCAGCGGGTGCGCTCTGTGTGCTGCCACTTGTCGGCAGCGCGGTTGCTGCCGCAGGTGCAACAGGACGATGGAACGCACCTCTGGCATGTTGGTGGTGTAGATGCCTGCAGCTATGCCACCAGCAAGGATGGTGCCTATCTCAGAGACGAACCACTCCACGCTGGCACACAGGTGCACAGGGGCGGTGGCGGCGGCAGCAAAAAGGGCGATGGAGCAGGGTCAACAGCACGTTTCTGACACTCGGTATAAGTCAACCCTCATGCGCCAGCGATAAAGCGGACCGCGGCTGGCAGAGATGCGAGGGCAGTGCAATGGCTGGTTGGAAGAACCGGCGACAGCTTCACCCGCATGCTTGCAAGCACACCAGTGGTTCTCGGCAGGCAAGGGGCATGCCAGCAGGCAGCTATGGTGCTCGGCCGTCGCTGCAACAACATGCAGAACACACCACCACCACCTCACCTGTTGAAGCCAATGATGTTGACGCAGCGGTGGGGCGCGAACCCCAGGGACATGAGAGTCTTGGCAAACTTGATGCACTCGGCATAGTAGTCGTTCCACGTGAGGGTGGTCCAAGGCCCGTCAATGCCTTCCGCCTGGTACTTGAGGGCGCTCTGACCCCCGTACTTGGCTACCGTTCCTCTGAACACCTCGCACACGGTGGTGGGAGTGCGGGCTGCCTGGCCGCTGGTGCCTAGGCGCAGGGGTATCTCCTGGTCAGGATCCGTCACCCATGCCTGAGGTTTGTCCGACGCCATGGCTGCTGCGTGGGTGGCGAGCGGAGGCGCGCAAGCAAGCCACCTGAGTGTTCTCATGTAATGGGGGAAGGATTGCGATCCGGGTCCTGCGCGACAAGAGCACGCATCGACGGATAGTGTTTTTTGTTGGCTGCAGGATTGGTCATGTGTTCCGCCAATGGGGGCCCCGAAGAGGGGTATTCTAAAATGAAGGTGTCATGTTGTCCACCACGAAGAAGCACTGCGCGCGCGCCCCCCTTCACCCACACACACACAGCGCCCCACAATTCGACTATGGGCTGAACAAGGCATGCAGGACAACACTTTTGCTGCGCTTTGGCCTTAGGCTGAGCACCTGACTGCTCAGCGGCCGTGGGGCAGTGCGCATTGCAGCGGTAGTGCTGAGCAGCAAGCAACTCAGCAGGTCTGTAGCCTACAGACTGTAGGCCCACGAGACCCAAATCACAGGAGAGCCCCACGTTGTTTATAAATGTAGAGCATTGTGCCAACTGGAAAGGGGGGGTCGCAAGTGTGTGTGACTACGTGCTGGCGTGCCAAGGCTGCCAGGCCGGGGCAGCAACCTAAAATGTGTGTGATGTGGCCTACGCAGCACCTACTAGTAGTACAGTTGCGCCTCGCGCCTGCAACGCTGACGCCTGCGCCACCTGCGCCAGCCGCAGGTGCGTCTCATTTACAATGGAGCGCTGCCCTTGCGCATATGGTCCCCCCACACACACGCCAAACTGTCCCGCCCAACTCCCGGTGCAGTCAAAATTTGGCAGCTTGGCAGGAAGTGGCTATGTGGTGTGCACTTGAGAAGTGGGCGCGCGCGTGTGCAGCGCAGCGGAAAGTTGACGATGCTGCGCCGCTCAGCACCTCAGCAGCACGAACACGCTGCCGAAGGCGCGCGCTACGCGCATTTCCTGGGAGTAGCGGCATGGCGCAGCAGTGGTGCAACAGCAGATTACAGGTTGCAGGCGGCAGCCCGGTCAGAGGCAAGGCGGGCATGGGGCGGCCAATGGCAGCGCGGCAATGGTGCGTGTGCCATGTGTAGTGATGGGTCACAGTGTATAAACTTTTCACTATACGCCATATAACGTCTGTACATACGGCGTACAACGTATGTGGATGAACGTATTTGTACAGGGAATACGCGATATATATGGCGTTTCCGGCCGTAGAAATACGTACAAATACGCCATATTTGGTACCGTAGAATGTATAAAATACGTTGTTCACCGTGACCCATCACTAGCCATGTGTGAAGGGACATGCAGCTCTGCGCTGCTGCGAGCGTTGCTGGCTCCGCAGGCTACTGTAGGGGGCTGTGCGTGGGTGCGTGCCATACCACATGGCATCGCTCCAGAAACGACTGGTTGATTGAGCTTCCAAGCATGACTGGGGGCATGGCGTGTGCACTCGGTCAAGGCAGGCTTGCGCCGTGCGTAAGAGGGCACAGTATCCACGCCAAGTGCCTATGTCTGCCAAATCACTAACGTCTCTCCCCCCCCCCCCCCATCAAACCACACCCGGCTCAGTCTATAGGGCCAGCTTTTTCGGCAACAGCACCTCATACTGGTAGTGTGGCCCTTGAGCACCAGTGACATCGCACTCGCACGCGCGCGCCTGCAGCTGGCGCGCGTGCTCGAGACAAACACCTTTGCAGGTGAACAGCTCAGAGGAACAAAAAGGTGACCGAAAAAAACCTGATGACTTACCTCGTCCACAAAGCTGTGCTCCAGCCAGCCAACGTTGCGCAGCCCGTTGGGGAACGTGTACTTGAGGGGCGGCAGGACGCCGTCCACCTGCATCCACATGAGCGCACCAGTTGGCGACAGGCGCCAGGTTAGCTTGTGCCAGGGGCGCATTGGGCACGGATTTGGCTGCCAGCGCCAGCTTGCCAGATGACCCCACGGCTGCACATGTGGGGTAGGCGGGCGCGTGCGCAGGGTTGCGCGCCAGCCAGGCATGCAGACACTCTGGGCGCGTAAAGTGCGGCTGCGAGACACACTGTTCTACATGTAGTAACCAGAACACATGCATATATACTTGAAGTACTGCTTGAAGTACATGTTTCGGAGTGCAGGTACAAAGTGGCGCAGCGCACGCAAGCGCGGCTGCGAGACACAATGTTTCAACTACCAGAACACATGCATACATACTTGAAGTACAAATTTTGGAGTGTAGGTTCAAAATGACCCTTCCCTGTTACAACACAGGGGTCCCCAAAGTTTCACTACCAGAAGTACATGCATACATACCTTACGTACTACTTGAAGTACATGTTTTGGAGTGCAGGTACAACATGACCCGTCCCTGTTACAACACAGGGGAAAAAAGGGACGCATATCAGGTACACTCGACGGTGGCACGACAGACCTCGCGGCCGAGCAGTGTGAGCGGCTTGAAAGCGGACGCTTCGAAGGCCAGGTTCAGCCGCACGGACGACGCCACGCTGCCGCGCGCCGTCACCTCCAGCCGCGCCACCGTGGACGGCACGATGGGCGCCAGCAGCGGCTGCAGCTCCACAATGTTGTAGATCTGGAGGGAGCGAGGCGGACAGGCGCGAGGTCACAGAGATGCAGCGTAGCAGCAGGCGTGAGCTGTGCTGTTTTTTGGTTTGCAGGCTTGGGGTGCAGGTGACGAGTCGATGGAAGCACGCTCGTGGCGGTATAGGCTCAGACTTCAGGGTGGGCCATGGAGTCAGTTAATTACAAAGACATACGTGAAGTGCATACCTCAAGTATTTCGAAGTACTTCGAAGTACATGTACAACTTGATACTTCTGCACAATTATGTAGTTCAAGTAGAAGTACTACTAGTAGTATATACTACTGTAGTATACTTCGAAGTACTTCGAAATAGAAGTACTTCGAAGTATATGTGTATACTTCAGAAGTATTACAGCGGATAGATTTTCACTGGCATAGCTTGGGACCGCGCGTGGCTGAGTGGCGGGCATGCACAATACGGATACCACGCCCGGGTTCCAGCATGTCTCACACAGTTGTAAATCGAGGGGCGCATCAGCAGGCTGCTGCGGGATGCGAGCCTGCATGCATGTTGACTGGAGTGACCACGAGGCACTGCTGCGCAGCCGCGTGGCCACAGCGGGCGGCTGCTCCCTCTCACCTCGGTGCCATCATATCCGATGTTCTGGTAAATCTGAGGCAGCGTTGGCGCAGAAGAGAAGAGAAGTGGGGGGGTGATTGGTCAACACAGGACAAGCAACTGAGGCGATATTGTGAGAGAACATGTCGAGCAAGAAGGGGCGCGGTGGCTTAATCAAGCCAGTGCCAGGCTGACTGGCATGTGGTTGTGTACACGTGGAGGGGCTGGTGCATGTATTACTGCGGCTGCAGCAAGCAACAGCTGCAGCGCGTTGTCCAGTGCTCGTGAGCTTTGGCATTGGTAGCACAAGGCGGTGACATGTACAATTGATGCAGCAGCTCGGCATCGTTGTGAGAACAGCGCAGCGCACACTCATGAGCGGAAACAATGTTGTAAGTTGTTGATTTGCACTGGTGGTTGTGCAACAACCCAAGTGATGCATGCATGTAGCGGTGAAATGGCCATCCCATGTGCTTCTACAGGTACAGGTGCCCTGGCACCAACACTAATAGCATTGCTATAATTTCGAAGTAGCTCACCTGCCCAATGGTGACCGCAGGCAGCAGCGCCAGGCTCAGGACGTCCGGCGCATTCGTGAACAGCAGCTGCGCGGCGGCCATGCGGCAACGAAAGCGGCAACATCGCGACATGTTAGCAGTGCTAAATCTTCATCAAATATACACAGCAGCAGGGCACACGCTGTGCAGGCATCGTGTGTGTTGGCGCAGCAGTGCATACCACATCGACAGTGGTGCATACATGACACAGCTGGTGCGCAGCGCGGTTGTTCGAAACACGTGCAGTGCAATGGGCCGCAAACCAGCTGCCAAATGCTGCTAGACCGGAGCTGAGTGCACCAGCTGCTGGTTCTGACCTGCCAGTCTCCTGTCAATGGTGACGTGCCGTCTGTGAAGCCGTCATTCGGACTAGGGTTGGGGTTCATTGCCTGCACCCACAGCCAAGGCACCAGCCACCAGCATACCACGTGCATGCACTGACTGAGCGCATACGTGCATAGACGGCATGTGCTGCACGAATCTTCAGTCCGCAGAATTAAGATGATAGGACCCAACGGATGTGCGCGACTCGCGAGCAGTGTGGCAGCACCTTGTGTGCTGCCGTAAGGGACCCCCACATCAAACAGTGCACAGAAAGAACAGCGCTGTCCACGGGACACCCCTGGCAAGGCACGGGTGCTATCGCTTTTAGCTGGAAGCTGCTGCCTTAAGTGGTGCTATGCGGTGCGCCCACTATGGCCCAGAGGTGGCATGTGTCTGCACGTGCAATACAGACACCCAAATTGCTGGCAAACCAGGGGCGAAGCCAGCCAGTCAGGGAGGTCAAGGTATTGACACTAACACATCAATGAACAATCGTTGATTGAACAACTACTATGAGTGAACAAACTTCCCTGTGCGGGTACTGCTTCAGCCGCCAGCGGGCATTGGGATTTGAAACGACAACCATGCCCGTAACAGTGAGATTGAGCGCATTGCACGTTGTCAGCCACAGCAGCCGCTGCGCAGCCACAGCAGCAGCACGCATTGTGATGAGCTGCAGCAGCCGCAACAAACACTGCTGTCACTTACTTCCAGCTCCTTGATTAGTTCGCCTATTTGGCGCCGCTCCTCGGAGCGGCTGGTGAACCCCCTGTTGGTGCCCAGGCAGCGCCGCAGCAGCAGGTCCTTGACAGCCCTTGACGATTCTGAGACGCGTCCGGCAGCAGCAGCAGCGACAGCAAGGTTGGTGCAGACATGAAGCGACATCTGCAGCTGCTGCCGAGGCATTTGGTGAGAGCGAGTGGCTGCGTCCGCTGCCAGTGCTGGTGCGCTGTGCTGGGCTAGCGAGTTCGGTGCCTGTGCGTTCATTCCATGGTGGATTGCCTGCTGCTGACCTGTGTCACCACCTGTAGCTGGTGCCGTGGCAGCGGCGTCTACATCTGCAGGCGCCGCAGGAGTAGGACCATCGTCAGCAGCAGAAGGAGTTGCTGCGGCGCCCGTGTCCGCCTTGGCCGCGTCGCCCAAGCTGTTCAAATAGTCGTCGCTACCACTTCGCCTCTGCTGAGGTGCGCTGGCAAAGCTTAAGCGCAGAGCACGTGCACCCAGCACCGAAGGCACGAAAGCCGCGCTATTGCAGGCCAGGGCCACCAGGGTAGCAAGCACCAACAGAGCTGACGGACGCTTTGCCACGGCGAGCACCATGATGCAGTCCGGATGGGGCACAGGCGGCTCAAGTGTGAGTGTGTGCGCCTTGTCGTCTGGTGAGTCACGTCGGATCCTCCTTCTTGAAGTTCGCCTCTTGAAGTGTTGAGTTTTGTTGAAGTTGGCATGGGGAGTTCGATGCTCCTCTTCCAGTAGCGAGGCGGCCCGTCTAGTCTGGTGCCCCTGCCTGGCACTAGATCGAACTTGATCCCACTACCTGATGCTGCCATGAGGTCCACGCCGCGAGGGTCCGGCGGCGGCAGCAGCAAGGGAGCCTTTGGTCGAGAGGCATCACCCGCAACATTAGCAACAGCACCAGCTGTTCCCAAACGGGGCGCTGCTAGCGCCTTCAGGCACCTGGGCACCCAGCGGCAGGAGAGGGGGGCATGGCTTACGTGCATCGCCGAGGTGCAACAGGCAGCGGCAGCGGTAATTCCTGGGACCGGCGGGGTGCAAGGGGCAGATGAGCACAGACTGCAGCTGGCTGTGGGGCAGCAGCTGGACAAACTGGAGGCGCTGGCACTGCCCAACGCGGCGCTGACGCCACAGGTGGGGTGGCCATAGCTGGCGGGCATAAAACCAAGATAGGTTTAGGGTTCAGGAATGCCAGCTTGGCTGGTGGCTGCACTGTGCGTGGAAGTACCGGGGCATCGCGTGCCGCCTTGCACCGCAACTTCAACAGTCAACTGCCACACGTGCCTGGCGGAGACGAGGGCCGCACACAGCGCACGCATGACAAAACTGCACCAAAAAAAACACTCCTCATACCAACGCCGCTGACACAACCCACCGCAATCCCCACCTCTACCACCACCCTGCCCACCGCCCCCCCCACCCCCCCATATGCAGGACTGCGGCACCATCGCAGCGGCGCTGTGCCGAGCGGTCCCCGCCTCCCCCCCCCCCGCCGCCACCACCGCCGCGACCGTCGGAACCGCCGAGCTGCTGCGCTCGCGGGCGGCGCGCATAGTCCTGGAGTTGCACACGCGCCAGGACGGCGGCGTGCGCCTGACTGCTCAGCAGCTGGCGGAGGTGTTGGCGTTTCTGGCGTCTGCGCTGCTCAGCAGCAGCTGCGCGCTGGGGGGGTGTGGCGGCGGCGTGCTCAGCAGCAGCCTGCTGGCGCGCGACGTGGTGGCGGCGCTCGCCGCGGTGGTGGCGCGGCACGGCGCCACGGACGCGCTCGCGGCGCGCGCGGACTCACTGCTGCCGGTGGGTGACTGGTACTGTAACGTGCCCAAGTACTCAAGAAGTGCATTACTCTAGCGCCCAGTAGTCTTGGTCCATGTGCAGTTGAGGGCATGCAAGAGCCCAGATGATTACACATGCGTGAAAAATGGCCATGCTAGGCCGCGCGCAGACATGCCTGAGTAGTTACCCGGGCCGACTACTTCAGTTGGGCCCAAACTGGGTGAGGATACAGCAGGCAGTCGAAGGCATCGTCTGAGCCCCCACCCCCCACATTTACCGCATGTAACATTTACCATAGCTAATGGCGCAAAGCAAAGGGCGGGTGACTTACTTTGAGAGTGCCCAAAATAATAAGAAAATTGATTGACCCGGGCAACCACTTCGGCACGGGGCGGGTACTGCCGCTGCTGCTGCTGCACGCTGTGCCGCTGCATAAAGTCCCGCTTGGTGGCGCCGCCAAGGTTGCTACTGCCTGCGGTGGCCGCTGCGGGGTGATGCAAACACTTCATGCGACTCTGTATTCCGTAGGCTGCGCCGGCGCGCTGGCTGCGGCGCTGCGTGCGGGCGTCCATGTGCTCAGCACACGCTGTCCCGGGTGCAGCAGCCTGCGCGCACACCTCTACTCAGCGCCCGGCCTGCATACTCACCGCAGCGCCACGCGTACATACTCACTGCTGGCCATGCGGGTTATTGTATGAAACTCCGCTTAGGGCGCGGAAAACCCTCCGCATGCGGTGCGCGCGTGACCAAAAAAAGGATGATCAGACACGCGGTTGCTAGCAGACAGGCTGGCAATGCTCAGCACAGTGTGTACTACTTGAAGTGTACCCTGAGGAAAGCGGGTACATGCGGGTACATGGGTGTTCGCGCATGGCGGCCCATGTGCTCAGCAGATGCTGTCCCGGGTGCAGCCTGCATGCGCGCGCGTGCTGAGCACCGAGCCTGCAAAGTCACTGTCGGCTATTCCGCTACATAGGTGTCGGGAGGCCCGCAGCAGGTGCTGCTGCAGCCGCAGCGGCGCAGCGGCAAGTAGCAAGGCACCAAATGCTTGTTATTAAATTGGAGTAATATATATCTATACATAAAAAACAAGTGTCACTGATTTTTCTACATGGCCAAGGTATTCTTTCAGACTTGTGGATTGTTTCCAGGTATTATACTCGGCTGTCTTGTCGCTGCCTGGTTGATTACCAGTTTTTGAAGAATTATTCCAGACAAGCACACTGCACACAAGTGGCAGGAAACTGAGTGCGTTGGGCCCGCCGCTCGCTCTCAGGGCGTGTGTGTGCAAATCAGACGCAGTATATCTAATGTAAGCATGGCGTTTTTTAACGTATACACAGATGAACATAGTTACAAGGCTCGTACGCCGTATATCGCTTTTTCGGGTAGTAGAAAAACGTAGAAACGTGCCGTATACATTGTCATACCGTACTGCTGTAGTATAAAAGTCAAACGCCGTGACCCATCACTGCTGCCGGTACATGGCGCCGATCGCCCCGTAGGCGCTGCCGCAGCTGGCGGACGCGCCTGCAGACCCTGCGTGCAGTGGGTGTGCAGCTTCTGCAGACGGTTTTCCTGGGGTCTGTCTCGGCGGGTGCATGTGCGTGGTGCATACATGTGAAATGCACACTCACTGTCAGCCGCAGCCTTTTTCCGCTTTCGTCACCCTTTTTGTCACATCTATTGTATAATTTTATTTTCTGTATGCATATTTGGCACAGGGTACCGGTATTTTTTACCTGTTTTATGACATAGGGATTTCAATCAAAGTGCGGACTTGAACACCGGCGCCGCGTGGTGCCGAGCGCCCCCCACAGGTGCTGCTGCAGCTGGCTGACGTATACGCAAATGAACGTCGTCATACGGCAGACACGCCGTAGAAGCACTTCTTGAAGTTTATCACGTTTTTGGGCGGTAGAAAAATGTAGAAATACGCCATACTTTTTTATAACGTACATCTGAAGTACCACTGTAGTATAAAATTCACAACGCCGTGACTCATCACTACTGCCGGTATATGGTGCTGAGCGCCCCCCACAGGTGCTGCTGCAGCTGGCGGACGCGCCCGCGGACCCCGCGTGCCGCGGCGCCGCGCTGGAGGCCCTCAGCGGCGTGTGCGCGGCCAAGTGGGCGGCGGTGGCGCCGCGCTGGCAGGGCGCTGCGGCCAACTGCCTCGCGCAGAGCTTTGCCGCGCACTGGCGCCTCGACCGCATGCGGTGAGCGCGCCCGCCTTGTGCCTGAATTGTACCGGTACAAGCTTGTACCCGGAACTGAAGGAAATCGCACGTGAAACTCACCGGCGGCCAACTGCCTCGCGAAGACCTTCGCCGCGCACTGGCGCCTCGACCGCATGCGGCGAGCACGCCCGCCTCGTGCTAACAAGCGATACAGGCCGCACTACTCGTGGACTTCAACAAGGTGTACAACCAACAGACACTGTCATCAATCTGTTTGAACAGGCCAAGATCTTAGAGAACAGCCTAATGACTGCAGCCGTAGAATTCTTTTCAGGGTGGCAGGTGTGTACACGCCGAAGCCTGGATGTGCAAACTCATGCGCATTTTGAATAATTTGTGTGACAAGAGCTCTGCAGTCAGCTGGACGTGGCGTGCGGTGACGATTGTCTGGTTGATGCGTGCGTATGCGCACTGCGTGCTCTGGCGGAGCTACAGACGCGCTAATCCGTGCGCCCGCATCAAGCCCAGCGAGTGTGTGTTTTGGCACCCCCAGCATCTGGCCAGATCACACACACTCAATGAAGTATAAGTGGTGGGTCGCAGCGTGTAAAATCTGCAATACTTCTAAGCGCTGTATAACATGTGTGAGTACAGCGCATAACGCATTCAAACAAGAGTAATTATACGGCCAATACGCCATGTATCGCGTTTTTGGGCGTAGGCATACGTAGAAACACGCCTTTTTTTGGTACCGTATGTATATATACTTCCGAAGTATATACACACTACACAAAATATTTTATGCGCCGTGACCCATCATCAGACATACTACATAGGATACTGCATAGTGAACCGTATTATTATTATGACTCACCACTGGCATTGTCTGGCGTGCTCTCCTTGGCGTGTGCCCGCGCGTGCAGGGCGGGGGAGGCGCAGACGTGCGCGGCAGCTGCCACCGGGCTGGTGCAGGTACGCCCCTTGCAAGCGCCGTCTCTGCACTCACTGCCGAGCCTTGCGGATGTCTTCATGCATGCGTCTTGACGAGTCACGGTGTTCATGTGTTTGTTTTACCCTACAACTACAATTATAATACGACGCAGTTACACGTGTTTCTACGCCCGAAAATTGCGGTAGGCGGTGTATTTACCACATAATATATATGTTTACACTTGAATACGTTATACGCTGTATTTACATGCGCAGTATGGCGTGAAGTGCAAAGTTTATACACTGTGGCCCATCACTATGCATGAGCGGGTGGGCCGTGTGTGAGCGCGTGCGGCGAGTAGTCCGGAGCACACGGTTTTAAGCGGGCGTTGCGGTAGCCATATCATACTTTGAAGTATACTCCTGTGCTCAAAGTTGTGAGTCCGTGTGTATACCAGGCATGTGGCACCGCCACGAGCGTGCTGGCATGCATGGCGTGGCCTCTTGCGCGCCCACAAGTGTCAGCAAATAGCAGCAGCCACACTGTAGAAGTTCGTAACATACCATACTTCGAGGCTGCATACTTCGAAATACTTCAGATAATATACACTGCTGAAGTACCTCTGAAGAAGTATATACTTCGAAGTACTACTGTGGTGTATTATGTGCTGCCACAAGCACCGGCGACACATGGCAGCAGCGGCAAGCATGCACGTCTCCTTGCATCACACGCACTTGCCCCTCAACAACCATACATTTACATTATGCAATTGTGACCCACTGTCAAAGTGCCGCGCATGTGCCCACACACGTTCGCCCACACGCCCGCCCCCCCCCTCCCCCCCCCCCCACACACACACACAGGTGCACGTTCTCCATCTTGCCGCGCCTTGCCCAACAGCCACTCTGCCACCTCCCTTTGCGCCGCCACCACCCTCTGGATGCCGGCACGCAGGTGCTGCGCTGCAAGGGCGGGGCGGCCGTGGTGGCCCCATACCTGCCGCGCATGGTGCTGGCGCTCAACCACCTGGTGCAGCCCAGCCTGGGAGGCGGCGCTGGTGGTGCAGGCTCTGGCCCTGCGGCGGCGCTTGCAGGAGCTGCGAGCCCGGGGCAGCGGGCGCAGGGGCGGGTGCTGGGGGACGCAGCGGCGGCAAGGGAGGTCGCCGCTGCGCAGCTGCAGGTGCCATGCCGCCGCCGTGTTGTACTACGTAGTGATCAGTGATGGGTCATGGCGTATAGCGTGGTTTATGCTCGAATTATGTTAAACAAAATGCGGCGCACGTGTGCAACTTTCTACGCCAAAAAGCGTGGTGTACAGCGTCATGGCGTATTTCCCACATAAATACGTCCAATGGAGTGTGTTTATATGCCGGGCTTATGTACGTATATATGGCGTATATGGGGTATTAATAATAAACAATGTATACGCTGTGACCCATCACTAGTTGTAATGCGATTATGGCTTGCCACCCCTAGTCCTGTGAGCTCGAAGTACATAGCCTAATGTGCGTTGTGTGGACACGCGGTGACAAGTGCACGTCACAGAGTTTTGTGCTCTTTCTGCTATGGAATCTGGCAGTTGTAGTACATGGTACCAAATTATTACACTTCGAAGTGTATCGTATACATGCATGTGCTTCAGTACATTGCTACGTGGTGTACATGTACCACTGTAGTACATACATACTAGAAGTATGTAAATGTGCTGTGCTAAAGTACATACCTCGGAAGTACATTTGCACCTGTGGGCATGCGATGGCCCCCAGGGCATGCGTGTCGGGGTACACTGGTGATACTAGGCAGGGCCAGCACAAAGCAATGTATGCAACATAGTGTGGGCACGCCGGGCGGCTGCCAGCTTGTTGGCCGTGTTATTATGGTGGCATCGGTGCGTAGCGCTGACACCAGTGCTTAAACACACGGCGGCGCCACACAGGTTGTTGCCGCTATAGACTGCAGGTGAGTCCCAGATAGGACCTGGCTACGGCTTACATGCGGTACAGTGATATGCGCGCACAACGGTTCGAGTTGAAGTATTGCTTGTTGAAGTTGCTGTGTGCGCTGTTGAAGTTGCTGTGCGCTGCAGGTGACCCGCAGATGGGACCGGGCTATGGCTTACATGTGGTGTGGCAGGATGCATGCCGCTTGTGGGGGGTCCCCCGATGACTTTGTTCAATTCGCTGTCCTATTACCATGTCCGACCAAACTACTTCCCTTTCCTAAAACTACGTCCGATCGGCCTAATTAGGCGGGCTGGTTGGCTTAGGCCCGCCACCCCCAGCCACCTTGCGGTGACTGGTGCCCTCGCACCACCCGCCCGTTCCACCCCGAAGTCAGTCTACGTATTCACCCACGCCACCCCACACCTGGCGTGCTCGGCGAACGCTGCCCGCCCATCCGTCAAGGACAGCCCACTCCGGCCCCCAGTCCCACATGAACACGGCACTCTTGCCATGTTCCCGGTGGGTCACTCCCAGCTCCTGTAGTTTTGTATGCCGGGGTACAGTTTTGTACACCGGCGTACAAAGCTACCGGTGCTGTGGGTGACCCAATGGGAACATGGGCCAGCGCGCTGTGGCGCTGGGGGCTGAGTGGGCTGTCTGTCTTTGAACGACGGGCATGCAGCGTTCGGAGACAACGCCAGGTGTGGGGTAACTTTGGCGTCCACTCGAAGTACTACTAGTAGGAGGGGAGCTGTTGCGGCGCATACGCCGTGTGATTACGCGTTTTTATATATACTTCGGTACATACGTTGTGCGCCGTGTTTACATGCGTGATACGTGGTACAATGAAAAATGCACACGCTGTTACCGGTACCCATCACTACTATTGACGTGTCCCTAACACTGCGCGCACGTGCCACGCGCACCACCTGCACGCCGCCCACGCCGCAGTCGCTGAACCTGCTCGCGGCGCTGGCCAAGCACCTGCCGCGGGAAATGTATGCGCATTGGGGGCTCTTCCTCCCAACGCACCGCGCCGCCGCGCCCCAGCAACCACGGCCCGCGGCCACAGCTGCTGAGCATGATGTCGGGGGCGAGCTGGCAGAGAGCTCCCTTTTGCAGCCGCCGGCACGGGACGACGGTGGGTGGTGCGGCCTCTGTTGTTGATGAGCGTTGTGGTGGAGTGCTGCTGCGGTGTGGTGATGTGGCATGCGTGTGCGCGCGCGCCAACGCGGGCGCTGTGCTGAGGTGTGTGTGCGGCGCCAGCGCGTGCTGGCAAGTCCAAGTGGCCGGTCTCGCGCGCCGGCACACAATGCCAGTGGCTGGACCCAGCACGTTGTTCGCACACAGCACGCCCGCCAGCTGTGCCATGCATATGGGTGCACAACTTCAACCGGCAGCACCCGGCGCTGCGTCCGCCCTGATGCGCACAAGCACGCGTCTCGCTGCTGAGCCCACCCACCCTGCCCGGTTTGGGCTACGCGTATGTTGCACCTGCGCGCGCATGACCCCATGTCTCTAGACTGATACTTTGAAGTACAAAACTTCAGCTTTAGGGCTACCGGCGCGCACATGAACTTCTCTGAGTTCAATAGAGATGGCACAAACCTCAATTGCATGCGTGACGCGCACCCAGAGTGCGACAGCACTCCGATGACGCTGACTCAGTTGCTCCTGGGCTGCGTGGCGGTGTGGCGGCGTGCGGGTGTGTGCAGGCGGCGTGGTGCTGGCCGGCGGCCTGGTGGCGCTGATGGAGCAGGCCGATGCGCCACCCGAGGCAAGCCTTACACTTCAGTACAACCATGCCACGACCTGTTCTGTGATGTCTGGCATTGTGCTTCGGCGCCTGCAGGCACCCTTCAGCCGCCAGCTGGCATTGTGCCTGCGGCTCTCTATGCTGCTGCACCTCTGTGGCACCGCACCTGCTAGCTGCTCCAGATAGGGCAGCTCTGGCTTTGGCAGGCGCACGGTGTCGCAGGCACCCCCCGAGTGGGCAGCGGCCGTCACCGCTGCCAACCACCACGCTCAAGGGCGACACCCGGGTTACTCGCCAGAGATACGTGCAGCATGCCGCACATGCATGCCCACCATGTGTGTGCGTCCGATGCGGCGATGCCATTTGGAACAGCCGTACAAACACCGCATACAACCCGCCACTACCAGCACCTCAGCATGATGCGCCTGTGCTCTGCTTCAGTTGCGCACAACGATCTCACACCCTGCACTCCCCAACAAAGCCCCTCACCCCACGCCCACCCACCCCTGCCCCCATCCTGCCGCCACCTCAGCTGCGGTGCGCAGCGGCAGTCGCGGCGGCGGCGCTCGTCACCTCTGCCCCCCTCAAGCTGTGGATGGGCAGCAGCGGAGCCACCGCAGCGCCTATAACTTCCACCAGCGGCCTGGGCGGGCGCGTCGCCGCCATGCTCCTGCACCTCTACGAGCGCCTGGAGGCCTCCATACGGGCCGCCACTGCCGCCGCCACCGCCGCCGCCTCCGACGTTACCGTGAAACTCTGCCAGTGCGCTGCGGCCGTCGCCGCCGCCGTGCCGCACACGCCCGAGGGGCCTCCGGCGCCAGCAGCGGCGGGCGCCGTCGCAGCGCTGGACGCCGCCCTCCTGCGGCTGCTGCTGACGCTGAGCGCCGTGGTGGCGGGCGCACGCAGCGGCGACGGCGGTGCAG
>JAULBY010095530.1:0-28883 GCA_032358315.1 Ophiocytium majus
TCACCGGCGCGTGTAGGGTGTGGGCCACTGGTTCTGACCAAGTGGATAGATCACCACACAGGCGTCGGCCTGGCTTTTTGCCCCAGCCACGGGAGTACCTGGGCTCAGTCACCTTTTTGGTTTCTTTCACATAGACCCACCTCATTCACTAGCAACAACAAAACACACATGTTTTGTCTGCAAATCCGCGCTTCGGTAGGTGCGAGATTTGAGGCCTTCACAGGCGCTCGCTTCGCTTTGTTCACCCCCCTGCACAGGTCCGCCCCAGGGTGACGGCAGGAAGACCTAATGTTTATCGATCCTGTATGAGTAGTCATGAGTCACAGCGTATGATTTTCGCATTATACGCCGTATAACGTACGTAAATACGCCGTTTAACGCATACAGACGAACGTATTTGTACGGCAAAAACGCCGTATATCGCGTCTTAGGGTGCAGAAATAGATGAGTACACATGTGTATGTAGGGTATGCTGAAGTTACATACTTGAAGTATGCTGTCGATATCTAGAGTGAGTCTGTTACAACACCAGACAGTACATACTGAAGTATTAATACATACTCCAAGTACTCCCAGTACTTCACACAGTAGTTATACCTGTTAGTAGTACTAGTAGTACTTTACATGTTTCATCAATAATAACTTGTTGTAGTACGTGTGGGATCAGACACGCGTACCTGCTCCTCCTTTGCTGCCTGCTCAGCGGCCCGCACTTCAACTTCCTGTCGCAGCACCTCCTCCCTGCCCCTGCGCCAGCCAATCACAGCACAGCAGCACAGAGCTCAGCAGCAGCAGCAGCCAGTGCTCAGCAGCAGCAGCCAGTGCTCAGCAGCAGCAGCAGTGCTCGCCAGCAGCAGCAGTGCTCAGCAGCAACAGTGCTCAGCAGCAGCAACAGTGGTGCTCGCCACCAGCAGATGTGCTCAGCAGCAGCAGCAGCAGCGGTGCCCAGCAGCAGCAACAGCGCTCGCCAGCAGCAGCGGTGCTCAGCGGTGGCAGCAGTGCTCAGCAGCAGCAGCTGTGGTGCTCGCCAGCAGCAGCAGTGCTCAGCAGCGGCAGCAGCATAACGCGCCTGGAGAGCTGCAGCGCCTGCAAACGCTCAAGTACCGCATCGTATTGACTGCGTACGCATGTAGGTAGTATGTACTTCGAAGTATACTGTACATACTTCTGCTATGTTTCGAAGTATACGAAGCACATGAACTGTGTGTACTAATCTCGAGAGGGGAGCGGGGCACACGCCCCAGACTCTCGCCCCCCACACGCATCCTGCCAGACACGTGCGGTGTACCCCTTCGCCATTATTGTAACTTGTAGTGCTACTACTACTATTTGTGTCAGGTACCATACTGCTTCTTAGTACCAGGTGGACAGCATGTTTGACCCTGCTTTTCCGGTCACACGCACAGCATGCGCACAGGGTTTTCCGCGCTCCTAGCGGAGTGTGACAAGTACTGCAAAAAGTACCTCAAGCAGTGTAAACGTACTCTTATTAAGTATGCTGCTGCACTGTGCATGTACACATGCGCCATTACCAACTGCCCTACCGTTGTCTATGACAGCAGTACATAAATACACTGCCAGGCATGTGCCATCGGCATGTGCCATCGCCACGAGCGTGCTGGCATGCATAGCATGGGCTCTTGCACGCCCACAATTGCAAACAATCACAAGTACTATTTCTAGCAGGTGCAGCACTGCCTTTCACTATTAGCAGCGCTCCAAGAAGCACTTCAGGCAGTGTATACAGTGTCTCTGATGAAGTATGCTGGTGTGGTGCATGTGTACATAAATGCACCATTACCAACTGCCCTACTGCTGCACCTGCATGAGCGTGCCTCCGCCTCTGCCGCGCGTACCAGCACCTGCTCAGCAGCGGCAGAGGCGCGCGCCGCAGCATCACCGGCGACGGCAGCGGTGGCAGCGGCGGCGGCAGCAGCAGCAGCAGTAGCGGCAGCGGTGGCAGCAGTGGCAGCGGCAGCGGTGACAGCAGTGGCAGCGGTGGCACCGGTGGCACCCGTAGCGGCGGCAGTGACGGTGCACCGGTGGCGACGGCAGCATTGGCAGCGGCAGCGGTGGCAGTGGCGGCAGATAAGTATTAGCCGTCATTAGGTGGCGTCGGGCCCTCTTGTGCGGTGCTGCTGGGCATGGGGGGGGGGGGGCAGCCTACAGAGTGCCTCGGGCGCAGTGCGCAGGGACGTGCTGAAGCACACACCCACACGTGTGAATAAGTACTTCAAGTAGAACTTCAAGTAGAATTTCGAGCAGAACCAGCTTGAGGCACAGTACACAGTAGAGTTGGGACCGCGAAGCAAAAGTTAGTTATCGCGGTATGTGGCTGGTTATCGCGGTAGTTTTCGCGGTATTTCGCGTTATGGCTTGAAGTTAGATGTTGAATGTTGAAGTTGCTGTTCAAACTTCGACTTCAAATGATCTATTGCCTGTACACAACTTCAAGCTGTCTGACGCTGGTGTGTGTACCCTCTCCTCTGACTGCAATCAGCAACGAAGCCCTGGTTATATGCGCACCCCGGTGGTGAGCTCGAGATTTCATGAAAAAGGCGTGATGGCGGCCACGCAGGGGGGTGCGGATGGCGTTGCAAGAGGCCAGTACCGCCAAATACCGCCTGCTGTTGGCAATAGTTATTTCGCGGCATTGGTACCGCGTACCGCGAGGTTAAAGAGTTAGTTATCGCGGTATACCGCCAGCGCGAAATAACACATTATTTCACGGTATTGATGTTCGCGGTCCCGACTCTAGTACACAGTGACTGGACGGGGCTGTCGCAGCGCCAGGGCAGCCGGCTGGGCAGGGGCACAATTTGACAACGCGCGCGCGCGCGCACACACACACATACTTTAGAAGTACACACACACGTGATCCGTTAGAGCAGTGCTCTGGCAACATGCCAGGCTTCCCTTAGAGCACTGCATTGCAAGCCTTTTCGCTACCTGTCTGATTTTATCGCACCGTGTGCCAAGGGCTTTCCGCGCCCTAAGCGGAGTTCAATAGAAGTACACACACACGCACTGGTGCAACACGCCAGCCCTGGTCACCTGTGCCTGAGCCTCCAGCTGCGCCGCCAGGTGCGCCGCGTGCGCGTCTGTGGGTCCGCTCCCGGGTTGAAACACGTGGTGGTGCGCTGCATGCGCGTCTGTGGGTCCATTCCTGGGTTGGAAGGCATGGTGGTGGTGCGCTGCATGCGCGTCCGTGGGCCCAGTCCCGGGTTGGAAGGCATGGTGGTGGTGGTGGTGGTGCTGCTGCTGCTGCAGTGGGGACATGGGGGGGACACGTGTCAGGCCCGTCAGCTCCGCAGCTGCATGGAGGCAGCGCATGTGGCGCCTGGGCGCGACAGCTAGCGCCGGCGCGCCAGGCCTTCATGCGGGCACATATTTCGAAGTATTAGGCGGCTAGTATGTATAAATGCATACACTGTGATAGAAGCGTATACATGTTTTGTTAATACATGCTTATAATTGTATTCATATACTACTGAAGTATGTAAATACCTACATGGTACTTCTGAAGCACACTACGTCTCGATAGAAGTACATACTGTATTCCGAAGCACGTGCGTGAAAGGATAGTGTATCTACTTCTACTGAAGTGAAAGTGTAGAGGACACATGTACGGAACATGCATACATACATAGCTCAAGTACTGCTGGCACATAGTATACGTGTACTGTATACACCTTTAACACCCATATAAGCCCCTGGCTGCTGGTAGACCTGCCCTGCTGGCACGCCACAATGTGCGACGCGCACGGAAGCCCGCCATGCCACCGCCACGCCGACAGTGTGGCGACAGCGTACACGCCAGTGGCCAGCACACTCCTTACTCTGCTGCCAGGCAGGGGTAGCAGAATGCCCTACCCACCAGGTAGAGTGCACTTGCATCCTAGTGCGCGTCAATTTAGTGAAAGAAACCTAAAAGGCTGCTAAGCCCAGATACTGCCGTGGCTGGGGCAAAAAGCCAGGCCGAAGCCTGTGGGGTGATTTGTCCACCTGGTAAAACCATTAGTGCGGTATACAGTCTAGTGCGGGGGCAGGATGCCCTGGCACAGATCGCACGGTTGCTATACTGATGACACACAAGCCGCTACTGAATTTGGTGTGAGTCTAGTTGCTTCAGTACGTGGGGGGGCGGGGGTGACACTTCCCCACACTAGTTCGCGAGTGCGCTGCACCTATCATCACATGTTTTTGTAGCGATACGCTGCAGGTAGTGTACTCGAGTACTTAGCTATTTAGATGCACCGCCGTGTACTAAGTAGGGAGTCGCTCTGCGGCGCGCTGTCCCGCGTCTGCCACAACCTCCCAGTACACATCATAGCATCTGCCTGCGTGCCTACTACCTTCGAGACATAAACTTCAACTGCTTGCAGAGCTCAAACTTCAAATGGGCTGGCCCTCCACTCGCCCGGCGGCGGAAACCCGGCGCTACGCCCGCCCTCGGCGCATACAAGCACGTCTCGCTGCTGAGCGCATCCCCACCACCCGACAAAATACCCGTAGTTTTTACGTACACCGGTGAGCACACGCCCTCACGTCTCTCATGACCAACATACAAAGTAAGCCCTGTTATTAAATTGTACCTCTGCATCATCCCTAGCCCTCAAGGACACTGACCGGCGCGTGTAGGTGTGGGGGCTGTCTGGTGCGTTCACCACGTGTACAAACCAGCCCACAGGCTTCGGCCTGGCGTTTTTGCCCCAGCCGCGGCAGTATCTGGGCTTAGCAACCCTTTAGGTTTCCTCCACAAACTTCAATTGCGCGAGCCATGCCTTACACACCTTCTCGCCGCCGCCCCCCCCCCCTCCCGCCCCGCTGTCCCATGCCAACGGCGCCATTCGCACCAGAGACGGCGTCACCACCGCCGCGCCACTGAATCCGCCGCCTCCGTCGCCGCAGCCACCTCCATCGCCGCAGCCGCCGCTGTAAAGCCATGCCGCCGCGCCGCCGCCAGGGTCCGCCGCCGTGCCGCTGTGGATGGGAGCATGTGTGAAGCTGTGGCGGGGGTGTGGGGGCGGAGTGACTAGCGCCGGTGTGGCGCGGGTGGTGGGGAGCGCGGGGGGGAAGGGGTCGAGGGGGTCGCCAAGGGAGTGGGCGATGTCACGCTGCGGTGAGCAATGCAGCAGCGGAGGTGAAAGCATGTGGTGGTGGCGGTATGTGGTGGTGGTGGCGGGGGCGGCAGCGGTGGCGGCAGTGGCAGCGGAAAGCAGCGGTGGGTTGGCAGCAGACAACAGAGGCGTTTTGTGGCAGGCACGAAAGGATGGGGGTAACAAGCGGACGCAGCAATTGTCACAGTGCTCAGCAGCACCGGTGGCAGGTGCTTGACGTGTCAGACACTGCGGCCACACGAACGGACCCACAGGTTTGTGTAGAGCACGCCTTGAAGCGCTACGCATACACCTACACACGTGTCCCCGCCATTGGCTCCTGCGCCTCTCAGAGCGAAACAGCAGCGCACACGGCATCATGTCGCTGCGGATGCGCTGCGCGCACAGCTGGTGCGGCTGGTGTTGCTGCGCTGTCGCGGCTGGTGCTGAGTGAACTTCTTTACGAAGACGAAGGAATGTGTGCATGCTGCTGCTGCTCACCTGTAGGCACGACAACAGTTCATCGGCAGCTGCCGCGCTGTCAGTGATGTCCTGCATGGCCGCCTCTATGAGGTGCACCCTCATCGCCCCCTCCATGGATACCGCCGCTGCTGCCGCTGCCGCTCGGCCTCCCGGGGTACAGCAGGTGACAGTTGGAGTCTTCTGTGTGTGTCTGTTGCAGCCAGCAACCCAGAACCGCAGGTCCGCCGCCAGGGACCGGCGCGCTGCAAGATGTTGCAGCAGCCTGAGAGGGGCGACACAGGGCGGGCTGGCGTGTGACACGTGCCAGCGGCTGTGTACGCTGGCTGAGGAGTTGCAGCAGCAAAATTTGAAGCATCGGCACGGCGCGCAGATTTTGAAACGATTTTTTAAAAGGGAAAGTAGACCGCTTTCGGCAGGAAAACCACTGCGGTTTCAGGTGGCCCTGTGTCTTTTTGGTATAGTGTAGTTTGTTGTACTTTGTGTGTAAATCCTAGCCCAAGGACACTGACTGGCGCGTGTAGGTGTGGGGGCTGTCTGGTGCTTTTCACCAGGTGGACGAATCACCCCGCAGGCTTCGGCCTGGCATTTTGCCCCAGCCACGGCAGTATCTGGGGTAAGCAGCCTTTTAGGTTTCTTTCACTCCGGGTGCACACGGCTTTGCGCGCCCCAAGCGGAGTTCAATTAAGGTACATCACAAACAAAGCGTGCTTGGGTGATACCGCGGCCGCTGTGTTGTAGCTGTCCCTCTTGACAATGAGATGCTGCACCACTCACTGTGGCCCCTAATTCCTCCTCTGCCACCGCCTCCATGCCCGCATTGCCGTGCCCTTTTCCCTTGCGCAGATGTGAGTACAAGGCCCCCTCTGGCTGGCACGTACATACATGCTTCGAGTATTTACTCGAGTATACTCTGCCTGGCAGGCTGGCATGGCACAGGCAGCCTGTCAGTGACCTGCCCCAGCTGCTCCCCTGCTGCTGCACCTTACTGGGGCAATGTGCATCGACGGCCGTTGTAGCCTGTAACCATTACGGCTAGCGCGCTGCGTGAGACTCAGACTTGAAGTGCCTCAGAGAGCCTCTCTGAGCCACCATCACAGTGCTTGCCAAGCACCAGCTTCACCGTGCACGTTTGCAAGCCCAGCCCCCTGGGAGCCTTGCACGCCTCCTGCGAGACAGCGTGGCATGCACCCTGCATATGCCACTGCTAGCAGCACAACCCAAAAGACAGGTCATGGTTGCAAGCAGTTGTGGTTAGCCGCTTGCTGACCGCAAAGAGGGTTGCTGAGTCCCCAGCTTCTGCTATGGAGTACCAGGCAACGGCCCCGCAGAACCGATCCATTCACTCGCGAGATGCAACGCGCAGTGCCAGGCACCCCACCCGCATATGCTAGAGGATGCTTGTGTAGTCACTGGGGCCGCTTCCTTACCAGCAGAAAGGTGGCTGAGCCCAGCTGCTGTTGTGGCTGGGGCGGAGTCACTGTGCCATGCAAACTTTTAAAGCCCCGTAGACCCTGTCAGCACCAATTTGCCTCCTTTGCTACACGCGTTGTGCTACGACGACCAAGTACAGTCCTCTTGGGGGGAAATTTCGCAGGTTGACCCCTGAGAGTCTGCCCTGCGGGAGCACCTCCTGAACGGCGCGCACAACCAATCCCTGTGATCTCATACCCACGTTCCCCCCCCCCGCCCCCCCCCCCCCCCCCCCCCCCTCGCAGTCCCAAGGCAGCTTCAGCACGTTTGACCCCTTTGCCTGCATCGACGACACGGACTGCCCCCTGGGCTCCACCTGCACCCCCCTCGCCGGCGCGGTGCGCACCAGGCGCCGCCTGGGGGGCGGGCGTGGCACCCTCGACATCGGCTCTCGGAAGACGCTAAGCGACCCCGTGACGGGTGTGCACACAGAGTCAACAGAGGTGCACCACACCACAGCGGCCGCTGCCGGCGTGGCAAGTCAGCCGGGTGGTGTCGATGACGGCCTGCCACATGCCGCTGAAGCGCAGCACAGTGTTACGACTGTTGGTGGGGCAGGCGGCGGCGGCGGCGGGGACAATGTGCTGCACCACGCGGTCAGCATCAGCGCGGATGGCGTGCAGGTCATGCTGGAGACGGACATACACGTGGGCGGCGACAGCAGCGACAGCGGCGACTTTGCCACTCAGAAGCCCACGCAGCAGCCGACCACACCTCAACCGACTGTGGACCCCACTACCCCTATACCCACTCAGCCCCCCACTACCCCTGTCCCCACTCAGCCTCCCACTACCCCCGTTCCCACTCAGCCTCCCACTACCCCCGTTCCCACTCAGCCTCCCACTACCCCTGTGCCAACTCAGCCCCCCACTACACCTGTGCCAACTCAGCCCCCTACCCCCCCAATTCCCACTCAGCCACCCACTACGCCTGTGCCGACCCAGCCACCCACTTCGCCCGTCCCCACTCAGCCACCCACTACCCCCGTACCCACTCAGCCTCCCACTACCCCTGTCCCCACTCAGCCCCCCACTACCCCCGTGCCGACTCAGCCACCCACTACCCCCTTACCCACTCAGCCGCCCACAACGCCAGTGCCGACCCAGCCACCCACTACACCAGTGCCAACTCAGCCTCCCAACACACCTGTTCCGACACCACCGCCGACGGCGCCCCCCACCCCGCCCCCGCGCCCTGACAACCCGCCTGTGAATGTGAACACCAACCTACCGGTGATCACTGGCAGGTGCACCAGGCCCACACCGTGCGTGGTGGATGAGCACTGCCCTTGGGGTGAGTTTAGGTGTTGCAGTGGCTCGTTGTGAGGTTTGTACCGCCACTGCCAGAGTGTCTTGTGCGTGAGCAAGTCTTGGAGTTTTTCTGTTGTTGCGAAAATAGCAGTGCTTGGGGCTGTGTGCCTCAGAGCTGGAAGGTGTAATGCGGCGCCCAAGCGTCATGCTGCAATCTTGCTCATGTACTTCGCTCAAGGCCAGACTCTCCCTGCGCCTCAAGCAGGGGGGATGGTTTGGGGCAGTGTGTGCTGCAGCATGCAAATCCTGGTTCCATTGACTTGCACGCTTCACATTCACCCCTTGTACACCGCAGTCTAGTAATTTGACCGTGTGAACACTCATGAAGCAAGTGCCCAAAAAACAGTGCTGGAAGTATGCCATACAACTGATAGTAGTACTCCTTGTACTTAACATTACTAGTTCATACTTCTGAAGCACCCATTTGTATGTTGGCATGCACCAGTCGCCTCGGACACACAGGGCCAATGTACACGGCTGGCACACGCTGACCTGACCCGCTTGCTCACGTGCAGCACTCACTGCCAATCCCTCTCATGGCGCTGAGCAGCAGCTGTTGCGCCTCGCCAGCCCCCCCCCCCCCCCCCCCCCCCCCCCCAAAGGCATGGTAACACGTGACCTGACTCTTTGCGCTAACGACACACTCTATCTCTCTGCGTGTGGTGCTCCTGCCAGGCACGTACTGCATCGGTGGCACGTGCATCAGCAACGGCCTTCGCAGGTGGGAGCAAGACGCGCCCAAGGGTAAGTGCGACCGCGGCCGCAACCGCACAATATATTATACTTAGTATACCATACTTCAAGTATATAGGTACTTCCAAGCACTGTGGTATATATTTATTGGTTATACCGGTTTTACAGTGGCGCAATACTTTGAGGTATGTGCATATTGTGCCAGATCACATTTTGTACTTGACGCACAAGGGTGAGTGAGACAGACTACGGCCGCAAGCGCTGCCGCGTCACACTGCTTGCGAGCGGCCTTGTTGGTCTGCTGAGCAAGAGCTGTTGGTCTGCTGAGCAAGAGCTGGGCGCCTGTGCGCTTGCGGCCAAAGCGGCCAGCGCCAGGGCGATGTGTGCTTGAAATATCGCACGCTAGGGGCTGGGCGGGGATATGAATGGGTGTCCACACAAGGGCTGCTAACAGTACTGTAGAGATGCAACATGCAGGGCTCACCACAGTGGTTTTGTTGACTAGTGGACTGACTGGTAGTCAGGAGAGGGCGGCCTGATTGGGGCATGCTTTTTCCAGTCACGCACACCATGTTCGCGGCCTTTTTGCGCCCCAGACGATTTGTAACGCAAGTGCCTCCTGCACTTGGAGCACACCTGCCTGGCTGACACTGTGTGCCTACCGCAGCAGTGGTGTTGCTGAGCAGGCACAGAGAGGATGCGCACCGTGTCTGCTGGCAATGTGTCGCTCGCTGCCAACGCCCGTGAAGCTGCAAGTACAACTGTTGAAGTTGATGCTGAAGTTCAACAGTTGATGCTGAAGTACAAGTCCCAAACCATGCCCCTGCTCACCATACTGGCGCCGCTGCTTGGTTTGCTGCATTGTCAGATGTTGGGCACCTCGGCAACAGCCAGAACCTGTGGCTGCTGTCCCGCTACGGGCCGCACGAGTCGGACTACATGTTCCACTGTAAGTCACAGGCTCACACATGTGTGATACCCCAGTAGTACTACCTCTAGTAGTTCCATGTACTTGCACTTGTAGGCGTGCAAGATCCCATGTCATGCATGCTAGCACGCTCGGGGCGATGGCACATGCACGGTCAAGAGAGGTACTTCAAGTGCCGCCGGTACAGCTTTATATCCGTGAAAAAAAAAAAACTTGTAACAGTAGTATAGGGTACATGTGGAAATGTCTTGCTCGTTGTATGCCGCTCCTGTGTGTAACTATCATAGTGGGACCCGCGGTATATCACGTAGCACAAGTACAGTCACCAAGCACTGCTACTGTGTGTGCTCATAGTGGTACAAGTGAGGCAGGCATGTATATATATAATATACAATAATCATATATCATATACATATAATATGAAGACCCCTTATCCAAATGCGTTCACACGCTCGAGTGCCTCCATCTCTACAGTGCCGTTCGTATATGGCCCATCGCAGCATGCCCACACGCCCTGCACACCATGCATGCAGCACACGGTGTTCATGCGTACTTATGAAGTACATGAGGTAGGGACTCCAGACGGCGGTATATCCTATGGCGGGCCCTTTGAAGTACATGGATAAGTGAAGTACATTCTCCACCTGCATGTGCACGCGCAAGCACTGGCCACTGCTCTCAGTAGGGGAGCGTTTTGCTGGCACACAGCCCCTGTCATTGCCAATGGGACCACATCTCAGGGCCTCGCAGCTACGTATTTGTAGTTGTAGTAGGTGACTTGGTTCCTGCATCCGTACTTCAAGCATGCATCAGCACCTTGGCTGCTGCTGCAGCCCAGGACGCCCATTTCTGCATGCCGCACTGCGGCACCACTGCCATAGGAGCGCGTCATGCCATGTGCACACACTTGCGCGTAGAGTTGCGCGAAAACGTATATGAGCAAGCCGTATACGTTGTACAGTATACGGAGCGTGTATACAGCGTATGTGGCTGATGTTTTGGAAAAAAATAGTGAGAGCAGCAGCTTGCCGCAGGCGCGTGTGGGTGATATCTGGTGCTCCTGCATGGCTGCTGGCCCAGCATATGAAGTTATTGCGCATGTTTTGACGAGGAGAAAACGTCCATATACGTTGCGCTTGCGCGCCACCACTGTGGTGACAGCTGTGGCACCCCGTGGTGCACCTCATGCCGGTGCACTGAGCTCGCCACCGCTGCCTCACACCATGACACAGGCCACAACACGGTCCATGAAGACAATGCCATGATGGTCGCCTTTGGCGTGGGGAGGGAGGTGCCGGGTGTCCCCAACCCATGGCAGCAGGGCCAGGGGGTCGTCACGGGAGATGATTTCTTTGCTGTCAAGGCGGGGCAGCTGTTCCCGCGCACCATCAGCTGGCAGCCACAGCCGTACCAGTTCCAGACGGCGCCGCTGTTCGGCGCCAATGACATATTCGTGAGTTGCCGCGCGCTAATTGCAGCAACATGCAACTTCAACTACAACTTCAACTACAATTTTTATGTGCGCCTACGCATGCGAAATAAACATGCAGGTTTATGTGGCAGATAGTTGGTTTAAAAACAAGCTTCACAACTGACGCTCGACTTGACGCAATCTGGGCGCCCGACAAATTTGCAGCAGGTAGTGCTGCTACTGCAGAGCTCCTTGCTGACGCCAGCGACCATGCTGCTGCTGACCACGTGCTACTAGGGGCATCAGTCTGTAAACGTTTGCTGGGCGCTTGTCGATCTGGCCACCGCACCGTGTGCCACTGACTGGCACTGGCAGTACGCCATGCCATGACCTTCTGTGTGTCGCTGCCTGCGCAGTGCTGCATCTTCGCTGCTGTGCCGGTGTTGCCCACCAAATACTACCAAGTCTAGGACACAACACCTTGTGGCACCCCTACTCAGTGACACTGGTGTGCTGCTTCACGCACTCAAACACACACACGTACACGCATGCCATGCCACGCACTTCGCCGTGTTGCTGCCTACGCAGTCCCCACTGTCAGTGGCTCCGCCGGTGTCGCCCACCTGAAACTAGCATACTTGGTAGTGGTAATAACTTGTGAAGTAGTATGTACCTACACGACATATCAGTGACCATGCTGCACCTGAGGTACCTGCCTTGACTGACTGGCATTGTTGTGCACTGCATAATGCATTTTGCTTTGTCGCTGCCTGTGCAGTCCCCTATGTCCATTCACTCCGCCGGTGTCGCCCACCGAGGTACTGCCACTGGCAAGCCCACAGTACGTGTATATGTGGCAACCCTACTCAGCGACACTGGTGTGCGCCGTGCCATGCTGTGTCGCTGCCTGCGCAGTCCCCCATGTCCGTTGCTCTGCCAGTGTCGCCCACCCAGGCCAAGGTCAACGAGCAGCTGCGCAACGCCATGCCTGCCGACCTGCACTGGCTCGCAAGTGAGTGCCGCCATGGCTACAGTTAACGCACTTTTATTTGCAACTCCGCCGGGGGGCGTGGCAAGCCCTGTGCATGTGGTGCGCGCGGATTACAAAAGCACGATTCAGACATTCTGTCCCCTTTTGCTATGTGACAAGATGCGGTGATGACCGCTGCGCGCTGGCTCGCAAGTGAGTGCTGCCATAGCTGCACCAGCGCCAGGACTTGCACACATGCTCTCCGGTTGACGTACACAAACTGGCTTCTTGCTCTGATGCCATATGGTACTGGCAGTAGTAGTGGAAGTACTGTGGCGGCCACTAAATGAATGAGGTGTGTTTGTACTACAGTAGTATGACACACTGCTCCAACCGCACAACATGTGAACAGGGCTTTCCGAAAGTCAAGGGCAATTGATGTTCCCACGTACTCATCATGTCACTTTCCATCCGCTGCCCCGCCCTGGGTTGTGTGCTGTGTGTGCGATGCCAGGTCAAGACCCGGCCGTGATTGCCGGGCAGCAGGCCTACTACTGCCCCTTCCTGGTCAACGGAGTCTACGACGGGTGAGCGCGCGGCAGGGGTGCATGGCACTGCTGAGACACCTCAACATGAATTCATGAATGAATGAAGGAATGAAATGCGAAATGAACTGGAAGGGCCATGCCGGCCCTGCTCGTGTGCAGTTTTAGTTACGCTAGTCAAACACACGCTGCCCAACTACTGTACTGTACCTACCTCTTACCTACTTCTCAAGTACTTTTGAAGTATAATTCCAACGTTTCCAGTGCTCGCACGACGCGTTGTAGGGCATTCAGCACACTTGCTGCATGCCTCCAGCGCCGCACGCCTGACACCAGCCTATGTGTCTGACTGACAGCTGTGTCCCCACCACACATGCATGCTTGCCAGCCCCAGTCTTCACTGAAAGCGCAGCTGTAGGGAGAAGCACGACACTACTAACTCGCCGCTGTTCGTACCATTGTGGGGTGCACGGTACCACCAGTACCGACTTGATGGCACCAGAGCGCCGTCCACACCGGACCCAAAAGCTACCTATCCTATACTGAGGTACTTCAGAAGTATGTATTAAAGCGCGTACATGTCTCCTAGAGGCTTCCCACCAAGTGTGAAAGAACCTAAAAGGCTGCTAAGCCCAGATACTGCCGTGGCTGGGGCAAAATGCCAGGCCGAAGCCTGTGGGGTGGTTCGTCCACCTGGTGAAAAGCACCAGACAAGTGTACCGCACTCATTTCTGAAGGGGGAGCTGTAGGGAGAAACACGACACTGCTCACGCGCCGCTGCTCCCTGCTGCCACTGCACAGGTTCTACCCATGCGGGCCTGCGCTCGCTGACCAGCTGGCTCTCCGCCCGCAAGCGGAGATTGGAAACGGCGCCAGCTTCCCTGACAGCGACAGGCCGGGGACTTTCTGGCACAACCCCATACACCGGAACATATGGGTGAAGGACTATACCAACCCTGTGACCGCCAACCCCACAGGTGTGTCCCCACTAAGGTTGCCGAAGTACTCATGCTTGTCAAAGAGTAGTACCACGGTACGACTGTTCGTACTTCTGAAGTAGACATTTACCTTGTACTCATGTCTATTTGCACTTGTGGGCGTGCAAGAGCCCATGTCATGTATGCCAGCACGGCCACTGGGTGCCAAGGCAAATGCATGGCAAAGTATGTGTACGAACAAAGAAAGGGCTAGCAGGTGCCAGCAGGCCACCTAGGGCTCGATCTGCCAGAGACCTTGTGGTACTTTGTACTACCTTAGAAGGCCAGAACATGTGGACGAAGGACTACACCAACCCTGTGACCGCCAACCCCACAGGTGCGCCCGCGCTAAGGTTTCCGAAGTACACGCGCTTGTCAAGCAATAGTGTAAATGTGTGTACTTCTGAAGTACCTCTGGTACACATTTACCTGTACTACTAGTAGTAGTACTTTGTACTACTGTACCGGGTAGTACGTTAGAAGGCCAGAACATATCCACGAAGGATTACACCAGCCCTGTGACAACCAACCCCACAGGTATGTACCTAGTACTTATTGTTATTATTAATACTTGGCATACTTTCGATGTCCCACATTCTGTCTAGCATGAGTACTGAGGGCTGTCCGCGCCCTAAGCGGAGTTAAATAGAGGTACACACTGATATTATACTTGCAGACGAACTTCTACTGGGTGTATACCACATGAAGGTACTTCGAAGTACATGCTTAAACACATGGTATCCCTACGCACAAAACAAGGCGCGGACGAAGGGCTGTGAAGTGTGTACACCACGTGACCGCAGAGCGTATCAGCCTAAACACTGTAATTGCATGCCTGACGCACTGTGTAGGCGTCAGCGTCACTCGCTGGGCAGCAGAGGCACTGCGAGCCGCAAAAGGTAAAGCGCTGCTTGCTAGCCCCTTTCCACTGCAACACTGCAATCACACCTTAGTAGTGGCCCTTGGCTTGCTGCCAGCTGCCTGCTGATACACAATACCTTATTAATACCGGTACTTAATAAAAGTAAGCCCATAAACTTCTTGAATGGTGCCTGCCCACTTCAGAAGCCCACCCCCCCTCCTCCCCCCCCGCCCACCCACTTCAGAAGCCCACCCCCCCCTCCTCCCCTCCCCCCTGCATCTCTGCCCTTGCTGTTCTGCAAACCAGCCAACAATGTGCAGTTCAAGCCCACCTGGACCAACACGGACTGCCCTCAGGCCTGCGACTCGCTGCCCATCTAGGCGCACCACCACGGACTCCGTGCCTGGGCGGCAGTGGCACAGCAGCAGCCGCAGCACAGCCAACACCACGGTGGCACCAACCCTGAGCTGCTGGCGCCAGGCTGCATGGGCGGTGGCGGCACTGCCTGCTGCGCAGTGTTGCCGGGTGGGGTTGTTGTAGGTGCTGCGGTGGCTCTCAAGCGGCGGCGGCCTGAAGCACTGCAGTGTCAAGTGATGCTCTGAGGGTGGGGTGCTGTAGGTGCTGCAGTAGGTCCAGTGCTGCCCTGGAGGCCTGAGCCGTTGAGGCCTCCCAAGGCAAGGGGTGAGAGTGGCTCTGCCTTGGACGGCAAGCAACGTTTCAATGCTAAAAAACATCTAAGGGGTGGGTGGAGCGCCCTTGTGTTGCCCTGGTCTGGGCGCTATATTCAGCAAACAAAAGCGGCACTTGGCCAGTTCAGAGGTGCCATGGTAAAAACTGGTGTGTAGAAGCGAGGCCACGTTGTGCGGGCTGTCGTCGCGGAGTCTCTGTGTGTGTTTCGTAGCACACTGTTCAGTGCACGTTGTGGGGTGTGTGTGCCCAGTGAGACTGCCCAGATGTGGCGCAGACTCTTGGGCGTCACTACCCTCTGCCACCCACGGGCGTGCTGCGTACCGCTCTTTCGAACTTGTGTGTGCTGCATCGAAAACGTAATGAAAAAGCCGCCAAGGCACTGTGGTGTCCCCACTTCCCTGTGTGTGCATGCTGTGTCTCACCGCACTGCACGGCTGCTTGTGCGCATGTTGTGCTGCCATTCCCAAACACACATGGAGGCGCCAAGTGTGGCTGTTGCGGACGCACATGTACAACTTCAACTTTGCAAGTTCAACTTGTTGTGCACACACACGGCCGACTTTTGGCAGCATCGTGCGAGTATTGTTTTCGTGCTCAGCAGCACCATAAGCGCTCAAGGGTACTGGCCAGCGCGTGCAGGGCGAGGGCTACCTGGTGTTGAGCACACAATTGCATGTTGCCTACCTTTCACGCAACAACAATCACATACACCCAGAGACCCACGAGTGGGATGAGACGGTGTGCGCGTGATGGCAGTGGCACGCCTAGTTTGTTTGGTTGATTATGGTTCGGACGGCCACTCTTGAGGGCATTCGCAGTCGCGCTACTTGCTGTGTGTGAGAGAGAGACCAGTCACGGGCAGGCCATCAAAACGGCACCCTGCCGCAGCACCCCACAGCCGCTGTTCAAAACAGCTGCCCCCAGGCTAAACTGTGCAAGCGGTGGGTACCGCAGCTAGCAACTGCATCCATGTGCAGCAGCAAGCTGCAAACAATGGCGACAAAGTGCTGCAGCAGCAGCTGCTGCCGCTTGCCGTTGTCAGCGGGGGGTGACCACCCCTGCTGCCAGCTACTGCAGAGCACTGTGCCGCTGCACTGCCGCGACCACCGCTGCTTCTGCTGAGCACAGTTATAGGCCTGCTCAACTGGAGCCGCAGGGCTCCAAGGGGTGGTGTCGCCAAGGGGCGGTTGATGCCCACTTGAAATTGGCCAGTTGAAGTTGGTCACTTGAAGATGTCATCAGTGGGGTCATGCGGGCGAACGCGTGTGTCCAGCTTCTCACGTGCCGCGGTCTTGGCGCCGACCCTGTGAACACAGGTGTGCGTGAATTCACACACATGAATTCATGAACCATGCGTGAGTCATGAAGCATATATATATGGCTGGTACCAACTGGTGGTGGCGGGTGCGACGTTTGCTTGGTTCATGCAACACAGTTGTGAATTAATGCATGAATTCATCAAGTGTGCATGGCTGGTGGCGTGCGGCCACCCTGCACCATGCAAATCACCAGCCCTAGGTACAGCAGCAACCCTCTTGGGTTCCTTCTTACCAACGCGCGCCAGGGATATACTTCTCCAAGAAAAGAAAGAGCAAAAGATGCGCATATATGTAGCCTTTGAGCCAACTGCTGCTTGGCTGTCACCAGGCCAACACACGGCCTCTGTGCCGTGGCGTATCACCACAGCCACAGCCACCGCAGCGGCATTTTGCACTATGTGCCTGTGTTTTCTACCACGCAGTATGTCGTACTTCAAGCACAAAATACTTGAAGTGTGTTAACTTAGAAATACGCCCTGACCCATCACTACCTAAGGCAGAGCACCAATAAGCGCGCCTGTCCTCGTAGCGCTTGCAGTATTATTATACTTCAGAACTAGTCATATCGTATTATGGTATCATACACAAAGCAGCACACAAACAAGCTTACCTGTCCTCGTAGCGCGACCCTTCGGCCCGCTTCTTGGCGGCGCGCACCGTGTTGGGGCTCACGTAGGCGGGATTCTGGTAGAGCGTGGGCCCACCAAAACTGTGGAGAGCAAAGACGCACGCACACGCGCAACGGAAGGGAGGGTTGCGCCAGAACCCACAAGATGTGGCTGCCACTTCTGCTCGCACAGGCACAGGCAGCCAGCGGCAGCCCGCCAAGCAGGTGTAGGTTGAGCCGTGGTGGTTTGCCGTTGCTAGCTGTGTGGAGGGCGCATGGGTCATGTCAGTCGCGGCACGTGCCATTGAGGTTGCACGTGCCGCGCCTGCACCAAAGTGCTCGGTGTATACTTCAGGTACTTAAAAGTACATACCCTGATGGTTTCTGGGGAGTGTCTATACACTGTCCTGCTACGCAGTACGCGTACCTCGAAGCACCCTACTTCATAGCATGTGTTGCAGTATAGACTTATGTACACTATACCAACTACTTTTATTCCCCACATACATGTACTTCACGTAGTAGTACATACTTGGCGGGAGGAGGGGCGGGGAGGGGAGTACGGCGCAGGCACGGTATGTTCACACATCAGTAGTGTGCATTGGCACACACCATCCCGGCGGCAACGGCATGTAAATTGTGCCGGAGCAGAATGCAGGGGCTGCGGGTTGGCGGCTGAAGTGCAGCTGGCGCCCAATGAACAACATGTGACAGCTGGCTGTATTTATATATACACTACAGTAAATGGGTAGTCTATGGTAGCAGGTACCACTATCAGAGGCGCATCTGCCGCCATCTCCGACAGCTGGCTGTTGGGCAGACTGCAAACCTCAAGTACTACTTAGAATATCTTGAACTTGACTACTCTTGTGATAGGGCGAGAAGAACAACTGTTTACTACTGGTAGTAGAACCATTTAGTACCGGTACTTAAAGCAAGTATGGGTTACATGTGGTCAATTAATTATTATCACGGTAATTAATGTTAAGTAGATAAACTGTGTTTGTACGGGTTCGATGTGGTCGGCCCCCCACCTGCCGCTGAACAGCCGGATGGGGTCCAGTACAAAGCGGGGACCGATCTCCACCAGCGAAGTCACTTCCTTGCCCTGGTGCACCAGCTTTCTCTCCTTGGAGCCGCCGTCACCAGCGTCCACGATCTGGTAGTTTCGCACCCAGATCTTGCCGTCACCTATGAAGAAGGACATCATGCTGTTGGCGAAACAAAAAGAGCACGCCACATGAAGAGCACTTAAAGTTGTTAGGTCATCTTGCCGTCTCCCATGTAGAAGGACATCATGCTGTTGGTGGAAACAGGGGAGGCATGGAGGCAGTAAAATGCACGTTAGACACGGACGCTCTGTCAAAGCAAACAGCAGGACAAATGAAGAGCATTCGAAATTGTTAGGTTATCTTCCGTCTCCTATGAAGAAGCACATCATGCTTTTGGTGGCGGGGGGAGGGGGGGGGAGGGCACATGAAAGCAGTACAGCGCGTGTTAGAAACCAAAATTGTTGCCATAGATGAGCTTAACAACCGTTTTGTTTGTTTTCCGCACTTACCAATCAATATCGCGGCTTGCTTGATCTGAACCAAAAGCACCAGCCTCCCCGCACACAACCTAAGTTCAACCCTGCACTCCCCACTACACCTTGAGCACAGCGCGCAACACTGAAAACGCTCCACTCCGCCCGTACACCTAAGACCACATGAAAAGCACTTTGCACACCACAAACCGGGAACATGAGCCGAAGGCTGAGCAGTGTCTGCAAGCGCCACTGACACGCCGGCAGCCACCACTTCTATGTGGGTGCAGCAGGGGGCGGCTGTCGCCGCCTGCGTGCTGCAGGCCGAGCTAGACATACCCCAGGGGAGCTGAAAACTGCTTGGGGGTTGCTGCTGGCTGCTTATGCCTGTAAGAGCGAAAGAGCGCTCGGTCATCGATTGGCTGGCTTTTGGGGGGCCCGTGGGACCAAGGCCACATGAAACGACCATTGAAACTGCTCCAGTCCACCAGTACATCTAAGAGCACGTGAAAAGCACTTCGTAGACAATGTAAAAACACAGTTACCGGTCAATAAACAGGTTGCTCTTGGCGGAAAAGCACTTTTTGAACCAATACACCTGAACCCACATGAGAAGCACTTCATAGACGTACGTTAGAACCACACGTACCGGTCGATGAACGGCTTCCTCTTGGGGTGCCCACGGGATTAACCCTAGTTGAAAGCACTTTGTGAACCATCTCACCTAGGACCACATGCAAAGCACTTCATAGACCTATGTTTACAAAAACACTCACCGGTCAATGAACGGCTTGCTCTTGGGGTGCCCGCGGGGTGTGCCAAAGACATCGCGCAGCAGTGTCTCGCACAGCTGCCAGTGTGCCTGGGACTCAAAGGCTGCGTCGAAGGACAGCAGCGGGCGGCTGCCTAGCATGCAGTTGCCCGTGAGCTTGAGCTCGTCCATGGTGTGGATGTTGAGCACGTGGAACTGCGCAGCACATGGAAACGCACACATGAGAACATGTACGACAAAAGTGTGTTATTGTAAGTACAAAGGTGTCGTGGTAAGCTGCCAGTGAGCTTGCACTCGTCCATGGTGTTATGCTGAGCACGCGGAACTGCGCACACATGAAAACATGTACAACAAAAGTGTGTTATTGTAAGTGGCTAATGAGCTTGAGCGCGTCCCATGGCGTGAATGTTGAGCACGTGGAACTGCACACACATCCACATGAAAGCATGTACAGGAATTGTTAGTGGGTGCACACGTGAAAACATTTACAGAAGAAGTGTGTTATTGTACGTTGCCCGTAAGCTTGAGCTCGTCCATGGTGTGAATGTTGAGCACGTGGAAGTGCGCACACATTACACATGAAAGCATGTCAAGAGGCATGTGTTGGTAGTGGGGGGCGCGTGAGCCCATTCATGGGAAGTTCTGCTGAGCATGTGGTAATCTGCACACATAGAAACATGTACTTCTAGTATGATGACTGTCAGTGGGTGCGCATGAGCTTGTCCATTGTTTTTTTAGCCATGTGCTACTACGCACACACTACGTACTACTTGTGGCATCACACATGAAATGATGTACCGGTACATGGGCATCTGCTGTTACTGGCTGCGAATGAGACACAGTGGTGTGTGTGTGTGTACTGTCTGCCGCAAAAACGGTGCCCAGGTGCGTCGTATCAGCGGCCTCACACGGCCTTGCATGCATGCGTGCACGCATGAAGCACACATAAAAACATGTACTTTCAAAAGTCTTTTCGAAGTACATGGGCATCTATTGTTAGTGGCCGTAAATGAGCGAAAACGGTGTGTGCGTGCTTGGTCTGACGCACAAATGGTGCACAAGTGCGTCCCATCAGTGGCCTTAGACGCATGCATGCATCCAAAGCCTGTGACATCACTGGCCTCAAGACAGGTAAGCTCCTCCCCAAGGTCTACATGACCCGTTCATGGCAGTACATGTGCGTCTTATGTTTTGCGCCCGTCTGGAGCCCTGGCCGCCTACAAAACCACATAGTAGTACTTCGTGACGAATATATTCTTCGGTAACCCTCTTGCCAAGGCCGTTTTTGCCTGTGCACGGGTGTGGGCAACTGCAACAACTTGCACTTGAGCACACCGACATAGAGTACTGTGCAACACTCATAAAAGCCCACTATGTACTACTAGTAGTATATGTACCACTTACCCTGCTGCTGGTCCCCAAGGGGGGTCTTGTCTCTGCACAGGTGTGCGCAACTTCAACAACTTGAAGAAGCTGGAAAAAAATGTAAACGACTAGTATGTACACTGAAACCACACATAATTCTCACCTTGCCGCTGGGCCCATGGGGGGTCTTGCCGATCCAGAGGTACAGGTCCTGCTTCTTGCGGCACTCAAAGAAGACCGTGTTGTTGCAGGACTTGACCTCTGCTATGGCATTCACTGCCTGCGCCAGGGACTCGCCGCGCCCCACATCCAGCTGCGCGCATGAACACCATACAATGTCGATATAACATTTATTAGGCACCAGATGTGCACATGAACAGCATACAGATGAATCATAACAGCCTGCGCCAGAGACTCGCCGCGCCCCACAGCCAGCTGCGCGCATCAACACCATACAAACAACATTTATTATCCGGCTGCGCACACAAACAGCATGCAAGTGACATATGAAGTTTAGGCTGCGCAACCAGCTGTGTGAGGAGCACGCAAACGAAAATACCCGTATAATGTATTGGACTGAGCCAGCTGTGCACATGAACAGCATATAAGCAAAATACTACCAGTTCGCTAGTATTCAGAAGTACTAGTAGTATACTTTACTGAGCTGCACACCCAGCAGCGTGCATGAACACACGTACACATGAAATGCTACTGTAAGTATCCATTTGATAGGCTGAGGCCATCCAGCTGAGCGCATGTCACACAAACAACAAACTTCAGGGCAGGTAATGCACATGTATATATACTCCTAGTAGTATATGTTTATGAGACCGCCCGGGGCCACATCAAGGGGCACACGTGACATAGGTAAAATGTCATGCATGTTGCATGCATGCACTCTGCTCTTGTACCCAGCACATATGGAACACCACAACAAGGAAGACACAAACACCATAACAAGAAAGGCATGCGCTTCTGTAGGGTTGTTGTTAGGCTGTGGCCGCATGTACACCACAAAGCCATTATGAAATGTCATGCATGGTGAGTAGACTCCTCTCCCACTCCCCGCACACAGGGAACACCATAACAACAAAGACGTGTGTAGTGCTGTCGTTTTGTTAGGCTGTACTTCAGTAGTACTACTAGTAGTACACCACAAAACTGACATGAAGTGTTTTGTATGAACCACAGTCCCATAACGCTGCGCGAATGAGGATGATACAAAACATCATGTACAAGGCATTGCCCCATCGCTAGCTGCGCGCATGAGCGGCATACAACTGCTAGTAGTAGTACTACAACAAATGTAATGTACCACAGTGCTTAGACTATGCACTCTCATATATATATAAATATGTATACAACCAGCTGCGCACATGAAGGCCATGCAAGCCGTGTTCTATAGTCTTGGGACGACATCGCCGATTATCTCTGCGTGCGTACATGAGCGCTCACAAACAATTATATACTTCAGTATCTGGGTACTAATAACAGTAGTACACTGCTAGGAGTTGTGTACCAATGTTTACTTCACTGTTTCACAAGCCTGCATGCCAGGCACAGTCCCTTCTTTTATAACAAACACGAGAAGAAGAAGTTTCTGCCAAAAAGGGACTGCAAGGATGGAGAAAATATTTTACAACCTGCTGCGCCTGGATATGGTGGCAGCAAGGGCCTCTGGCTGTGCACTGTCGAGCGCACCTTGGGCTGCCAGCATGCTGCACGTGTGAGGCAGACGTGCAGTCAACACCGCAGCGCCCAAATAGCGGTGCACTAGAGGCGGGCACGCAATCTAGGCTGCCGCCACACACTTTTATTATGTCATACTGTGAAGTACTAGAAGTATGAAATATGTACCACTTCCGAAAAAAATACAAGTCTGTGGACTGGAGTGCTCACATCATTGCAGGTGATGCTACGTGCATGGCTGCATGGCAAGGGTACGTGCAACCTCTTCCATGACAAAAACAGAGATGGTCACAAAGCGTTTGAGCAGGCTAATGCACCTGGCATCCACCGATAGCACTGCGACTGCTGGTGGTTCTTGAACCAGCCGATGCAGTACTTGTGTGTTCATTTTCCGAGGGTACAAGCTGGGTGAAACCAACACTATGCGGCACAGGCCCGCCAGTGCAAGCACGTAAAAAGGAAACTGAGCACAGCTAAAAACTGCTTAGTGAAACAACACCTAGTTTCTTGCCCTTTTATGTGCAGCAAACCTCCTCGCTACCTTGCCTAGGCTTGGTTGAATCCATGGCAGCGGCTGGAAGCAGGCCATTATCCAGGTACTTGTCACACACTCTCTTCTGCATCTGCTGTTATGCTCAGCAGCAGCAGTTGCTGTCTGCTCACCTTGACATCCTTCTTGTGGTGGGGGATCAGCTTACGCAGGTCCTCCAGCAGGTGCCTCGACCTGCTCGTCACCCCCCGGGACGAAAAAATAAGCACCCTCTGCTTGTTTCTGTACGCCCCGTCGCTCTTGAACCCCCCCTGCCCCCCACCCGCAGCCCCGTCACCCTCCCCTTCCCCCTCGCCAGCATCCCCGTCTGCTGCCGCCACAGCCGTAGGCTTGCTGTTTTTGCCCTTGATCCGCTTTCTGAAGTCCCTGACATCTGCGTCGCTGTCATCTTCAGGCTCCTCGTCTTCCACCTCGCTTCCCTCCTCGTCCTCCCCGCTGCTGCCGCCTCCGCCATCGCCATCGCTGCTGCCGCCGTCGTCGCCCGCCGCATCCGCTGCTGCGATGGCTGCGGCTGCCTCCAGGGCACTCTGGTCCTCATCGTCTTGGTCGGGCACCGCTTGCTGCAGCTTGCGCTTGCCCATGACTGCCGCCGCTGCTGATGCTGCTACTGCTGCTCCCGCTGCTGCTGCTGCGTCGTGCAATGCCTGGTGTCTTGGTGCAGGCGCGTGTGTGTCGGGTTTGAGCCAATTGACCACAGACCACAAACTGCAAGAAGTTTTTGTTGCAAGCAAACTGCAACTAGAAGCTGAAGTTGGCAAGTTGCCCACTCCGATCTTTTGCCTGAGGCTGTCAGGGCTGCGGCAGGCGGTGCTGCTGGTGGCGGCTGCCACACCAGGCAACGCTTAGCACGTGCTGCTGCCACTTTTGTGGCCCTTGCCAACAAAGCTTCAACGCCGCGCCGTCAGCCCTCATATGTTGGACACAGGCCTGCATCACACCCAACTGTGCAGAGAGGGCTAGCTAGGTAGCTGCAAGTTTCAGCCTCCCGCCAAGCACCATGATCCTGCCAGCTGCAGCAGCAGCTGCTGCGACAGCAGGTGGTAGCTACCCGGGTCTGGCATTTGGCTCTGCGCACCAGCTTACGGCTCGCAGAATGGCCCTGCGGGCAGCCTCAAGCGCAGCACGGACGCCCACATGCTGCCCTCTGGCAGCCGCGACTGGCGGTGACGGCCCCGCCAGCGCCAGCAGCACCACCAGCAGCAGCAGTCAGCCCCGGCAGCCGCAGAGCCAGCAACGCAGGCAACCTGGAGGGAAGCGCGGCCACCGGGCCCAACCCAGCGAGCGGCAGCAGCAGGTGGAGGGGGGCGGCGACAGCAGCAGCAGGAAGGACAACGCTCGCTACCAGCACTCGTCTGCGCTCAGGCGGCTGGCTCGGACGTCGCAGTGGCGGAAGGCGCTGCAGGGGCTGGATGGCATGGCGAGGGAGGGGCACACGCCCAGCCAGCGGGAGTACAGCTTTGTGCTGAAGGCCATGGCAAACAGTGGGCGGTACGCCGATGCCATGGCGCTGCTGGACAGGATGAGGTACGCGCGTGGGCCATATATTATACTTCAGAAGTAATATCACTTAAAAAGAGTTTTATGCGGCGTGTATGAGTGGTGCTTTATGCCATGGCGCTGCTGGACAGGATGAGGTATGCACTCAGGCCATGTATAATAGCACTTAAAAAGAATTTCATGTGGCGTGTGTGAGCGCTGCTGGACAGGATGGGGTGCGCTTATGTGCAGAAGTCATACATGCATGATGCCACGGCGCCGTTAAAAGAAATACTTCAGGTATGTGCTGTACCAACGCAGTGCAAACACCGCCATACTCTAGTTATCCTTTGTTGAAGTTCTCAACCCTGACGTTTGTGCGCAACTGCCTCGGGCGCAGGTCTGTTGACGGCATCCTGCCCGATGTGATCTGCTACATGCACGCAATAGCGGCATGCGGCGAGGCGGGCGCCCACGACTGGGCGCTGGTGCTGCTGGGGGATCTCAAGGAGCATGCGCTGCCGGACATACAGGTCTACAATGCCGCCATCTCCGCGTGCGCCAAGGCAAAGTGAGTTGAAACTTGTGTTGCACAATAAGCACCAAGGCAAAGTGAGTTGAAATTTGTGTAACACAAGAAGTTGGAGTTTATGTAACACCAGAAGTTGAAGTTTGTTGCTGCTGGGCGATCTTAAGGAGCATGCATTGCCGGATATACAGGTCTACAATGCCGCCATTTGCGTGTGCGCCAAGGCAAAGTGAGTTGAAGTTTGTGCAGCACAAGAAGTTGAAGTGCATGCAACACAAGAAGTTGAACTTTGGTGCTGCTGGGCGACCTCAAGGAGCATGCGCTGTCGGGCATGCAGTCTACAATGCCGCCATCTCCGCGTGCGCCAAGGCAAAGTGAGTTAGTTTGTGTTGCACAAGAAGTTGAGGGTTGTGAACACTTCAAAGCATACTACTTCAGAAGTACATCACAATGCAACTGCAACCCTTGAACGTGTTTATGTGTTCGAGGTGCACCCTTTCAACGCTAACACTCCAAGATGTGTGTACATGCCCACCAGGTGTGCTTAGTGGTGTGTGCGTTGTTACCCCAGAGCTACATGCTGCCACTGAGGTGCTGCCCATGCTTCTGCTGCTGCCGCCGCCACCACCGCTGGTGCTTGCTTACAGAGATGGCAGCGGCCTGGACCGGGCCTGTGAGCTGCTAGAAACTCTGAAAGAGGAGGGACTTGTGGCTGATGCCATTACATACAGGTGCGGCACCCACATAGAACCTGTTTCCTGAAGTGTGTTATAGTAGTACAGGTGCACTTGTAGACTGGTGCTGTAGCAACATGCTGGGCTTACATCAACACTTCTGCTGAGGTATGTCGTTACAGACCATAGTGTTCAGCGTTGCCATCTTGTCACCTCGGAAAAGGGGCAGCAGGCTTGATCATGCTGTCTATCGCGCACGCCACGTGCATAGCCCTTCCGCGCCCCACGCGGAGCTTAGTACTACGTAGTACTTCGAAGTACTTCAGAAGTATTAGTACAAGTACTTCAAAAAATAAAATAAAAATACAAAGTAAACTGTACCAGGCCGAGCGAGCTGCTGACCTACTAGCTGGGCAGGCTTGGCCGAGCCATGTGGTACTTGGAAGTGTACTTGACGTGGTATCCTGGCAATTGTTGCTTGCTCTCAGGCCTCCGCCTCGTCGCCTGCTGAGCTGCTGGTGCGTAACGTAGCACACCGCAAGCAACGTGCGAAGATAGCACTTTGCCTATCTGGGTATGTGAAGACTCAGCTGGCGCACCACCGCATGTGGCACGCCCTGCACCCATGCCAACACCGCTGCCACGCCACTGACGCATGCAGAGCTGCCATCAACTAACCTAACCAACACCGCTGCCACGTCACCCACACGCGCAGCGCTGCCATCAACGCGGCGGCCAACCAGGGCTCCCAGTGGCGCACGGCCCTGCGCCTGCTGAAAGAGATGAGGCAAGCGGACCCGCCGCTGCCGCGCCACAGGCCTGCCTACAACGCCATGCTCAAGGTGCGTGCGTTGTTGAATTTGATAGTTGAAGCAGAGAATTGCAGTTGATAGGTAAGACTTGAAGTTGAGAGTTGAAGTTTTGAAGGCGCACCCGCCGCTGCCGCGCCACAGGCCTACACGGCCATGTTCAAGGTGTGTGCATTGTTGAAGTTGTGAGTTGAAGTTGAGACTTGGAGTCAAAGAGTTTAAGCTATGAAGCTGGCGCCGCACTGCCACACGCCACAGGCCTGCCTACAACGCCATGCTAACGTGAGTGCGTTGTTGAAGTTTAAAGCTGGAGTTAAGACTTTGAAGTCAAGAGTTGAAATTTTGAAGCTGGTGCCCCGCTGCCGCGCGGCACAGGCCTGCTTGCAAGGCAATGCCCAAGGTGTGCACAGTGTCCTGGAGGCACCACACATGAGCTGCGTTCAACTGCTGAGTGACAGCACAACCACATGCTTGTACCGGTACAAACATTGCTGGCGCCGGCACGGGCATTTGCTACTGCATTATGACTGCCGACTGACAGCAAAAATCACATGTTTTGTATACATTGGTGATGCAGGCGCTGGCATATGTACAACTGCCGAACGACTCCAAATACCACATGTTCTTCCTACATTGGTGACGCAGGTACTGCCATGTGAGTGCCGAGTCGTAACACATACCACGTTGTTTGCCTACATTGGTGGTGCAGGCACTGCCATGTGGCTGCCCTGAGTCACAAAAAATACCACATGATTTGCCTACATTGGTGACGCAGGCACTGGCGGGAGCTGGGCAGTGGGGCCCTGCCATTGGCCTGCTGGCGGAGATGCGGGATGACGCGGGCGCGCCGGAGCCTGACAACTTCAGCCTCAGGTAACACTTGAAGTGCGAACTTCAAAAACCGGTGCGCGCATGCCCTTATGTCTCTGTGACTAATACTGTACAAAAACTCCAATATCACCCGATTGTACCTGTCCACAGTGCGGCAGCGTAGAACCTAGGGGCGATAAAAGCTGTAGGCCTCTGCGCGAGTACCGATACATACTTGTAGTATGTATGTGTGTGCCTGTCAACACTTTTGTTGCGCATGTAGGCGTATGGCACTGCATGCGCCTGCCGGCCGCTAAGGCATGCCTGCTTGCGGTACCTGCTGTTGTTGACCGTGCGCAGCTGTGAGTATGTCGGTCGGGTCAAGCCTGGCCATTGCCGGCATGCACGATCCCAGTTCTTGCGCTCGTCTCTTGAAGTTATCAACTGTCCCAGTCCCTAGTGGGTGAGAGAACAGGAGCTGACTCAATCAAACAGGCGCAGTGCCAGGCACGGCTGTACGGCAAAGCCGCCATAGCAGCGCACTGTGTGTTCGGCTGCAATACCCAAAGTTTGACGTGTCCGTCTGCATGTACTGTAACTAGTCAGTGTTGCGACAGCAGTGAGGGTACGCAACGGCGCTGCGACCACCAGTGCACATGCGCCGGTGCCGCCGTCTTTCTCACCGCCACCACCACTTCGCCGCCACCAATGCTGTCTGCCATCGCCACCGCTGCTGCCGCCATCACACCTGTGCCGCCATATCCCCCGCGCCGCCACCACCGCCGCTGCCGCCACCACCGCCACCGCCGCTGCTGCCGCCGCTACCGCCACTGCCGCATCCGTACCGCCGCCACTGCCGCCATCACCACACCCCCGCCGCCACCATCCCTGCCACCGCCGCCGCTATGGCCGCCGCCGCCACCGCCCCTGCTGCTGCTGCCGCCGCTGCCGTTGCTGCCACATCCGTCCCGCCGTCACAACCGCCGCTGCTGCCACATGCGTACTGCTGCCGCCACTGCCGCCGCCACTGCCGCCGCCGCCGCCACTGCCGCCGCCGCCGCCGAGGCAGCATTGTGATGGACGCATGCATCCGCGGCGGGCGTCCCGACCTGGCCCTCCGCCTATTTGACGACGCTCGAGGGCCCGGGGGCTGGCTGAGCCTCGAGGCCCTAGACGTTGTCTGCTACGGCACGGCGCTCAAGGCTTGTGCGGCGCTGGCAACACGGGCAGCCGCCTCCCAGCCCCGCGCCGCTGCTCAGCATAAGGGGGGGTCTGGTGGCAGTGCTCAGCAGCAGCAGTGGTGCGAGCAGGGGGGGGGGG
>JAULBY010095641.1:0-28841 GCA_032358315.1 Ophiocytium majus
CCCTTTCCCCCCCCCCTTTCCCCCTGCAGGGCGAGTGCGTGCACGTGCACCGCGGCGACACGCACATGGACCTGCTGGGCGCTACCGGCGGCGTGGCTCCTCCACTGTGCTCCCTCGCCTGCGCGCTAGCCCTGGCGCAGGTGACGGCTGACTCTGGTGCACAGGCGCGCGCGTGCGCCAACGCGGTTGTCTTCCTGGAGTCCCCCTTTGCCCACAGGTAGGGTTGCGCGAAAATGTATACAGTGCACTCGCGATTTGGTGCGGGGTAGTGTCACCCCCCTGGCGCCCCGCACGAAAGCAAGACCCGCACTAAAGCAAGACCCGCACTAAATCAAGTAGGCATTGTGCACCGTCTACATAGAAATCATGTGGTCAGTGACGGCTCTCTGGACCCCGCACTAAACCGCATACCTCACTAAATCGCAGCGAACTGTATCGCGAGTGCACTGTATTTGCAAGCCATATACGCGGTGTACGGCACGTAGATACAGCGTATATGGCTAATGTTTAAAAAATAGTGATAGGACCAGCTTGGCGCAGGCGCATGTGGGTACTGTCTGGTGCTCTTGCATGGTGGCTGGCCCAGCATAGCCAGTTATCGCACATGCTCTGACAAGAAAATATCGCCTGTATATACAGTGCACTCGCAATTTAGTGCGGGGTAGTGTCACCCTGCTAAAACGCCGCACTAAAGCAAGCGCCGCACTAAAACTAATCGGGCATTGTGTATCGTTTGTATAGAACCATGTGGTCTGTGGCAGGCCTGGGGACCCCGCACTAAACCGCATACCGCACTAAATGAAAGCGAACTAAATCGCGAGTGCACTGTATACGTTTTCGTGCAACCACACACACACGCACAGGGAGGCGCAGTGCGTGGCGGGGCACTCCTGGACGGTGCTCGCGCGTGGAGTGCTCAGCAGAACTGCGGGCGCACTGGCGGATGCCGTGGCGCGCGCTGTGGCCGCGGGGCCCGCTGCTCAGCAGTGGCACCATGTTACGGGAGAGGGGGAGGGGGGGGGAAGGGGGAGGGGGACAGGGCGTGAGGACATAAGGTGCGACTACTTCAACTACTTGAAGTATGTAAATACTTGGAGTTTCTGGAGTGCTCAGCAGAACTGCGGGCGCACTCCCGGACGCTGTGGCGCGTGCTGTGGCGGCGGTGCCCGCTGCTCAGCAGCAGCACCATGTTGCGGGGGAGGGGGAGGGGGGGGGGGGGGGAGGGGGACAGGGCCCGGGGACACAAGGTGCGACTACTTCAACTACTTGAATTTTGTAACTACTTGAAGTTTGTGGAGTGCTCAGCAGAACTGCGGGCGCTCTGGCGGACGCCGTGGTGCGGGCCGTTGCGGCAGCGCCCACTGCTCAGCAGCAGCACCACGCGGCGGGGGAGGGGGAGGGGGGGGGGAGGGGACGGTGCCAGGGTGCGAGGACATAAAGTACGAATACTTCTACTTCTTGAAGTTTGTGGGGGTACTTGAAGTTTGCGGGGGTGACACACCACATTTGAAGTTACGCGAAAAAGTATGTGAGCATGTGCGCGTACACGGAGCGTGTATACGGCGTGTATGGCTAATGTATGAACAAGAAAGTGATGGTAACAGCTTGGCGCGGGCGTGTGTAAGCGTAGTGTCTGGTGCTCTTGCGTGGTCGCTGGCCCAGCATAGAAAAATAAGTTATTGCACATGTTTTTGAAAAGAAAAACACGCCTAACAGTGCACTCGCAACTTAGAGTGCTTTGGTTTAGTGCGGTATGCGGTTTAGTGCGGGGTCCAGAGGCCTGTCACAGACCACGCGACTCTATACAAACGATACACAATGTCCCAGTCCATTTAGTGCGGGTCTCTCTTTAGTGCGGGGTGCCAGTGGGGCGACACCCCCCGCACTGAATCACGAGTGCACTGTATTGCACACGTTTAGAAAAGAAAAACACGCCCATATACGGTTTCGTGCAACCCTAGGTACAACGCCAGCTTCAGCGTTGACGAGGTGGAGGGCCCGTGCAAAGCGCACTTCATGTATATAATGCAATGTACTGGCTTCATGTGTGCGACCAATCGCTAGGTACGACGCCAGCTTCAGCGTGGATGAGGCGGAGGGACCGTGCGAGGAGGTGGCAGAGGCGGCGGAGGCGCCGGCGGGCGCGCAGGTGCAGCACGCGGGCGGGTGATGGGCAGCACACGGAACGGCTGCTGAGCAGGTGGGCGCTCAGAGCTGCTGAGCAGGTGCGCGCTCGGAGCTGCCGAGCAGATGGGCGCTCGGGAGCTGCTGAGCAGGTGCGCGCTCGGAGCTGCTGAGCACGCGGCCGCGGGGGCGCTGCTGAGCAGGTGGCTGCTTAGAGCTGCTGAGCACATGCGCTCAGCGGCAGTGGCGGACAGGAAAGGGCGCCGCAGCTCCTGTGCGGCTGAGGCATTTGGAGTGCCGCGTCTGCCGGTTGGTGCTGCGGACTGCTGAGCACATGGCAGCAGACGCCCCGGCTGCTGCTGCGGGGCTGCTGTGCACCTCACGGCAGCCCGCGGCGGCACTTTGGCGGCAGCCCGCAGCAGGTGCCGCCGCTCCATTGTGTGCTGTAGATAAGGTGACGTGTCCCTGCTGCTCCAGTAGATGACGCAGGCAGGCCAACCCCTGTGCTGCCACTGGCAGCGGAGGCGGTGCCGGCAGCGTGCGGCAAGCGCCCTTCGTGTCCCCCCTGCGGCATGACCGCCGGTATTGTACCATATGGCGGCATGCCGCTCATTGTTGTGTCGTTGGCATTTGAATGAACGCCCGACTGTACAGGGCTCGTGAGCAACAAGTGGTGGTGTGTGCTGCCTTGCGATGGTGTGTGCCACAATGGCTGAGTGCGTGCTGGCACCGCAGAGTTTTGGTGGCATCCGCATCTGCAGTAGCTTCTGTAGTGTGGCCACGCAGCATGATGTTGCTTGCGGAGCCCTTCGCACCCTCACAGATTCACGCACGCGAACAGTAATCAGCATGCCTGCGCTTGGCTTCGCACTGTGATTTGAACGCCAACTCGGTTTCAGCGTCAGTGGGTGGCACACCAGGGGCATATCACGTCGAGCATACTTTAAGGGGTATTTCGCTACGCTGTGCCACATTGCCAGCATTCCTTCCAACACAGGAGGTTCACAATGCCGCCGCAAATTTAGAAGCCACCCTTTCCTAGCACCAACAACAGCTTTAGCGTGCTCTCAACACTTTTGCCCAGGTGGCTGTGAAACGTTTATCCTCCCCCCCACACACCCGCACACCATGCATCAGCCCCACGAAACGGTATGTATCCATGTGCGTCAATCCACTTGCTTTTACCGCAGGTTACTCGCTGCCCTTGCAGCATTATGCTCAGCGTACACCTCTTATCCTCCACCCCCGACATCCGCACACCATGCATCAGCCCCTTGCGTATCCTCACGGACGCAGCACCTGGCTCTACTTGCCCTGGGAAACGATACGTATCCATGTGCGACAATCCACTTTTTACCGCAGGTTACTCGCTGCCCTCTCAGCATTATGCTAAGCGAACACCTATTATCCTCCACCCCCCAAACCCGCACACCATGCATCAGCCCCTTGCGCATCCTAGGGACGTAACACCTCGCCCTACTTGCTCTGGGAAATGGGGTACAGGCAGAGCTCACCTCAATCCCTGCCGGCAGCTGCCAGGCACTTTTGCCGCTCCCTCAGGCAGCGTTGATTTATTCTTAAACTCCGCTTAGGGCGCAGAAAGCCCTTAGCACACGGTGCGCGAGTGACCTGTGTGAGAAAAAGGATGATCAGACACCCTGTTGCTAGCAAATAAGCTGGCAATGCTCAGCACTGTGTATACTCTAAAGGCAGCCTGGCATGTTGCCAGAGAACTACTCGAACGGACTACAGCCCCATGTCCCAGGGGACCTGCTCCCACCGGGCTGTGTACTCTTATTAGACTACGCTTAGGGCGCGGAAAGCCCTTTGCACACGGTGTGCGTGACCAGAAAGAGGGACCAGATGGGTAGCGAAAAAGCTGGCAATGCTCAGCACTGTGTACTCCAAGGGAAGCCTGGCATGTTGCCAGAGCACTAGTCGAATGGATTACAGCCCCTGTGTACTTCATTAAATGTTCAGGTGAGTCGGAGATGGGGAGCCTGACATAGGCTTGGCCCCGTGCAGTACTGCCCATGCGCACACCTGCCCACATGCACTGTATGCACTCACTGCGCATGTATGCTTCATACGTGGTTTGGATGCACTTTTATCAGACCCCAATTAGGGCGCAGAAAGCGCTGTGCACATGGCGTGCATGTGACTGGAAGCAGCATGGTGATACCTGCTATTGCTGGTGAACAAGACGGCAATGCCCCAGCACCGCGCACTCTAATGTTGGATGTACATGTCTGTTCAAGGTGAGCACACAGTCCGTCGATCGACCACTGCACTCGTGCCGCTTGTGCCGCATGCTACCATGTGTAATGGGCGGGGGGGGGGGGTGTCGGCACACGCGGCCGCGCACGCGAGGAGCAGTGCTCTGACTGTGCACATACCTGGCGTCCCCTACCTCATGGTTCATGCATGCATGCATGCAATGAATTCGAACGTGAGCCGCCCCCCCGCCCGGGGGCGGGGGCGTGATCATCATCATGATCATGATATTTTTTCGTCCAATCCGTGATCATGATTCATCCGAGTTTGAAAGTTTCCCGCCCAGACCAGAAAAGTCGTGTGCGACACGCGAGCATGGAGCAGCGCTGCTAACAGGTGGGCTCGCGGCGGACGCGGAGGCAGTGGCGGGTGGACGGCTCACTCCACCACCTGCTGCCGCAGGTAGCGCCGCGGCGCATGTGAGCACCAGCAAGGCACCAACCCAAAACTGCAGACCTTCGCGCACCAGAAACTGTCACAACACTGGCGGGTGGGCTGAAGCAGGTGCGCAGTGGCGGCCAGGCCAGGGCGACTGCTGATGCTGCTCAAGCTCGATGACCTGGAGCAGGCCTATGGGCAGATCGCGGAAGATGCCGCACAGGCCAACGGGGCGTGCAGGTGAGCAGCAAACAAGCACACAATCTAAATTCCAAACACGGCACACGGCAGGCCACCTGGGACTGCTGCTGCGGGCAGTGCTTGACCACGGGAAGAGACTTCGGCGGCAAGGCCATGATGGCGGCTGACATGGCCGGCTCACGCAGGCGGCTCGCTTCCGCTGTGCAAGCAGCAGCTTCCTTGGCGGCGGCCAAACGCATTCGCCAAACGCATTCGGATAGCACCCGTGTCAGTCACTCGCAACGTTACCATCGACCCTGCGGATCTCCACGCTGCACACAGCCCACCAAGCTTTGTCCACCATGGCATCACCGCTGCGCCGCTGCTGACGAGTGCCTGGTCCTGCTTGCGGCTGAGTCCTGCTGCTGCTGCGGCTGCTGCCGCCGCTGCTGCTACTGCTGCCGCTGCTGCTGGTGCTGCTGCTGCTGCTGCCGCCGCTGCTGCTGGTGCTGCCTGTTGCTGCTGCCGCCGCCGCCGCCGCTGCTGCTCCTCTCAGCGTGCTCATACTGGTGGCGCCGGATGCGGACTCCATGTGCGCCTGCCACATACTCTGCAGCATGCTGCGCAGCGATGACATCAGCTACCAGGTAACTGCACCCATCGCGCGACGCGCGCGACACGGCGCCCAGCACCTTCTTTGTGTGTCTGTTGGCACATCAATGCCCTGGCATGTGAACGGTGCTGTGCACTTCTATTAACCTCCGCTTGGGGCTCGGAAAGCGCTGTGCACATGGGGTGCGGTTGATGAAGTCGAACAGTACTCATACAGTAGCGGTCTACAAGGTAATACCAGTGCCGCATGGCACCAAAGCGCCCAGCACCCTATGCACTTGACGTCAGGTTACACAACGTGAAGACATGGAGCAGGCCTCGGCAGCACTGATGCACCCGTGCAGCCACCAGTGCCCAAGTGCGCATCCAGTGCAGGGCTGCCACCGGGCACACGCCAACCTACGGCGTGGCACACATGCGTACGAGGGCAGACAGCACACAGCGTCATTTTTATCGTCTCTGTCCAAGATTGCAACAGCTCTCATAATCCTGCTTCCTGTGATGTACCCGGCAGTATCCTCAGCTTCAAGAGTACCAACTGGCGCTTGTAGGGTGCAGGTCATCAGGCACATTGCCCCAGCCACGGCGGTATCCGGGCTTAGCAACCGTTTACGTCGCTTTCACTTCCTTCCTGCCAGGGGCTCAGCCCCCACCGCGCCGCCCCCACTTCCTCTGACCCTCCACCGCTTCTGCCGCCATGCTGGTCCCCATTTCACTCCACCGGCAGCGGCGGCCCGTGAGCAGCTACAGCGACATTGCGGGCTGTTTGGTGTCGACCAGCAGATAGCTCATCCCACGCGCTTCACCCTGGCATTTTGCCCCAGCCAGGGCAGTACCTCGCCTAGGTTCCTCCTACCTACACTGAGCCCCCGCCACCTTGCCCCTTTGACCCTCTACCGCCTACTCAAACCCGCAGCGGCGGCCTGTGAGCAGCTACAGCGACATTGCGGCGGCGCACGCGGCGCTGGTGCGCGGGAGCGTGGACCTTCGCAGCGTGGTGCTGGTCGGGTGCGGAGCGCGGCGGAACGTAGAGAAGCTGCTGCCGGAGCTGCCGGGGGGCGCGCGCGCGTACGTGGCGGACGCGCACCGCCCGCTGCACCTCGCCAACTACTACAGGTACGGCTTTTAAAACTACTTCAAGTTTATTTTATGGTGGGGTGGTCGCTGCCGATGGAATTAAACACAGGTAGCAGCAGCGCAGACACAGTTGAAAGAAGCAGTGGTGAGGGTGTGTATGAGCGTACGTCGCGGACGCGCGCCGCCCGCTGGACCTCGCCAACTGCTACAGGTGCGGCTTGTGCGATGGTGGGGTGACTGGTGATTGCTGCCGGTGAAGTTGAGACTGGTGCTCAGCATAGACGCAATTGGAAAAAGCAGTGGAGGAAGCTGCTGCCGGAGCTGCCGGGGGGCGCGCGTGCGTATGTGGCGGACGCACACCGCCCGCTACACCTTGCCAACTACTACAGGTGCGGCTTTTAAAATTTCTGGTAGCATGATTGCTGCCGGTGAAGTTGACTACCAGGTAGCATGAGCGGCTTAGACGCGGTTGTAGGATGCAGGGAGAAGCTGCTGCCGGAGCTGCCGGGGGGCGCCGCGCAAACGTCGCGGACGCCCACTGCCCACTGCACCTCGCCAACTACTACAGGTGCGGCTGGTGTGATGGTGGGGTGGTTGCTGCCGGTGAAGTTTTTACCTAGACACACTTGAGAGAGGCAATGGTGATGTGGCGCCACATCGTGCATGCACGTCGCGGCCGCGCACCGCCCGCTGCACCTCGCCAACTACTACAGGTTCGGATTTTTTTATTTTGTATGGTGGGGTGATTGCTGCCGGTGAAGTAAGCTAAGTGTACCAGGTGCTAATGAGCAGCCTAGTCACAGTTGAAAGGAGCAGTGGTGAGCTGCTGCCGGGGTGTGTATGAGCATACGTCGCGGACGCACACCGCCCGCTGCACCTCGCCAACTACTACAGGTGCGGTTGGTGCGATGGTGGGGCGGCTGCTGCCGGTGAAGGGAAGGTAAGTACCAGGTGCTAATGATCAACCTAGTGACGGTTGAAAGAAGAAGTGGTGAGATGCTGCCAGAGCGCACATGGGCGTCACGGAAGTGCACCGCCCACTGCACCTCGCCAACTACTACATGTACGGCTGGTGCAATGGTGGGGTGGTTGGGATGATTGTTGCCGGTGAAGTCAAGTACCGGCGTACTATGTAGTACCTGAGAAGCAGTTGTGAGCAGCCTGGATGCGGTCGAAAGAAGCAGTGGTTAGCTGGTGCCGGCGTGTGCATGAGTAGTGATGGGGGTCGCAGCGTGTAATTTTTGCGCCATACTCCTGAAGTACTTTGTATAACGTGTACAGACTACATGTAGAGTGTTTATATGGCAGATACGCCGTACACCGCATTTTGGGCGTAGAAACGCGCCGTATTTTGTATAGCATACTGGTATAAAATAGGTTATACGCCGTGACCCATCACGATGCATGAGTGTAGTCACGGTTGTGCACCGCCTGCTGCACCTCGCCAACTACTGCAGGTTTGGCTTTTGCGGTGCTGGGGTGACTGTTGCCAGTGGAGTTAAAATACTAAAATAATACTGAATTAATAATTGCCTGCGCCCATTTGAAAGAAGCAGTGGTGAGCTGCTGCCACAGCGCGCATGAACGTCACGTATGCGCACTGCCCGCTGCACCTCGCCAACTACTACAGGTGTGTGGGGGTGTCGAAACGGCCCCACGCCAAGTTCAATGTTTTATTATTCAAATTCACATTGCTTTTTATGGGCACACGCACAACATGTGTAAAGGGCGTTCCGCGCCCTAAGCGGAAAAGTACATTGGCGCAGCATGTGTGCATGCACCACTGCCATAGGCAACAAGGCGAAATCCTCAGTTGTGCTGAGCAGCCCTGTGTTGTGCAGCAACCTCAAATTGCAGGGACCTTCACAACACAGGTTTTCGTGAGGTACACCTGGCGCTTTTTGCTGTCACACGTTGCCTCACACAACAGTGAATTATACTACGAAGTACACAGCCCGAGGAATGCACTGCCTTTTGCTTATCAAAACCGGCCGCTTCGCTCCAAACGGACCCCGCTCCAGGTGACGTCAACCGTTCCTCACAAAAAAAAAACTCGAACTTGCAACTGGAAACAGCTTGAGAAACACAATGATGAGCGGGGCGCCCCCCTTCTGCTGCTGTGCACCGCTGCTGCAGCGAAAAAAAGGTGGTGGTGACCCGTTCCTCCCCCCAAAAAAACACCTCGAACTTGCAACTGCAAACAGCTTGAGAAACCCAATGATGAGCGGGGACCGCCCCCCCTTCCGCTGCTGTTCACCGCTGCTGCAGCGAAAAAAAGGTGGTGGTGCTCGACGATGGCATGCTGGGCACCGTTGGCGTTGCCGCTGGGGACGACGGCTGGATCAGCGATGGAGACGATCTGAGTGGCGCGGAGGACACGGACTCGGAGTCTGGAAGCGACGATGAGGCATCTGAGGCAAGTGACCTGACCACATGATTTTAATACAAAGGGCGCACTGTATTGGAATATGCCCACATGATTTTCACACACGTGCGCATCAAAAGAGTATACTTTGAATAGACATGTATCATGTTTTGTGAAGCAACTATTTGAGTGACGGGCGGAGGGAACTGACTCGGAGTCAGGCAGTGACGACGAGGCATCTGAGGCAAGTGCTTTACCGCCCACATGATTCTAATACAAAGCATACACCAAATTAAAATAGTTAATATAATTTTGAGTTCACTACAACCTGCATGGCGCTTAGGACACGGACTCAAGGTCCGGCAGCGACGATGAGGCATCTGAGGCAAGTGCTTCACCGCCCACATGATCTTCATACACAAGGAAATAAATTACACTTGTGCTGTAGAAGTTATAATTCGAGTTCTGGGGTCCGTTTTGTGTAAAGGCGTCCTGTGTTGTGCAGTGATGGGCCGCCTCAGGTGGTGGTGACAATGATACTGACTGAAGGTTTGGCAGCCGCGATCAGGCATCAACAGAACCGCCTGTAGCACACTCACGTGCGCACCCCTGTGCTGTTGTATAGGCCGCCATGTACACTGCGCTGGTGCCATGCGGCTCTGCTAGTATCTTGTGCACCGCTACAGTGTGAGGTTTACCGGTGCATGTTTGCCGCGCTGCCCAAACCGCGCACCATTGCGCGCCCCAAGCGGAGGTTCATAAAAGTACAGTGCTGAGTATACAAACAGATAACCCCCGGTCTCGCAGCCAGGTGCCCCTTGTGCACCCCTTAACTTGGGGGGTCTTATTGGGGGGAGGGGTATACAGGGGGGGGTCTTGTACACCGATATCTATGGTACACCGCTGAAGCTCGTGGCCTGGGCGGCAGCCATGCAGCCACAACAACACTTCAGCTGCAGTTACATTTGTTTGCTGCGGGTGGGGCATGAGCATGAAGCGGCTCTTACATTACGTACTGCATACCATATGTACATACTTCTGAAGTATAACATACTATATAAGAAGTTTATACTGTACTTAAATGAATAAGTATGATATACTTTTGGAGTACAGACTTCGAATATGACATACCTACCCATGTCCCAAACCATCGGCATGGACAGTCAGACCCATGTGCCCGCTACGGCTCAACCCCCCCGTGCTACTGCAGATCACTGGGGATGGGGGCAAATGCTTCAAATGCTGCGGGTGGGACATGTGCATGAAGCCGTACGCGCAACACAAATGCTTCAAATGCTGCGGGTGGGACATGTGCATGAAGCCGTACGCGCACCACATCCTGCATATAACCAAACACTTGTGTCGAACCGTGGGCATGGACAGACGGTCAGGCAGACCCAAGACCTCGGCATTTGGCACCTGTGGGACACATAATCTGGTATTTCAAAGTTACGTATACTGAAGCACATGTAATTCAACTCATACTACAGACAAGCCCCAGGCACGCCGCCACCCGAAACCGCTGACAACTGCCCTCTCCACCGTGAATTTCCCTGTGCATTTTCCGTGTGGTGACAGGGCGAACCAGAGGAGGATGAGGACGCTGCGGGCAGTGAAGGGGAGGCAGAGCTGGACGGTGGTGACGGTGGCGGGGCCAGTGATGAAGAAGGGGGGGGCGGAAAGCGCACACGGCCAGCACAGGTGCGTCTCTGCCCCCTGGTGGTGCTGGCGGCGCTGTCATCCCGGGGTGATTGCTGTTGCTAGCCCCCGAGAAGGGGGGGGGTACGTTAGTTCAGGAGTTATTCGAAAACTTTGCAGAGTAATTTACTGCACATGTTGCACAGCTGCCAACCCAACACAATGGGGGGGGGGGGGGAGGCACAGGTGCGACTCTGCCCCCTGGCGCTGGTGGCGGCGATGCGTACGACACCCTCCAAATTGGCACTGTTTCAGGGCACTATGCATAGAGAGAACACTTGGCCATGTGGGTGATGGCTTAGCTACTGCAGTTGGGCTGCGGCAGGTCTCAGGGGGCAGGTGCGTGCAGGTGCAGCGTCCGCACCAGGCACGTATTCACGCGCCCGGCACCACGCCGCTGGTGGTAAGTTCAATGCTTGCTTGTGTACCAGGGAGGGGGTGCTGATGTACTACAAGTTTGTACTTCAAATATGTACTTCAAGTCTCTACTTCAATTATGTCGGGTTGGGAGTGGCGTGGGCCCCTCGTGGCAGCACCCAACTCAGCATACCCCAATGCATGCAGTGGCAGCACCCAACTCAGCATACGCCAATGCATGCACATGCGACAATCCACTATAATACTTCTTGGTATGTGGCACAATGTAGGCAATTCATGTGGTCTACATACTAAGCGTTTTTTTCTGGTGGCGCGCAGGAGGAGGGCGCGCCGCGGCGGCGCAAGCGCGGCAGGGGCGGCCTCTCCCAGGAGGAGCGAGACGCGCTTGAGGCGGCACGGCAGTGAGTACACATCCACATGAATTCCCTACCCCTGCGCACAGTATGGCTGTGGCGCCCCTGCAGCACCACCTAGCTCCCGCGCACACACCTGTGGCGCGTTCAAACACCGATTCGCGTCAGTGCGAGGGCAGGACAGGTGGCGTTCACCTACGCTCACACATCCACATGATTTTCCTAGTGTCGCTGCCCCCGCGCCGCTGCCTCAGTCCCCCCCCACCCCCCCCCGCAGCAGCACCCGGCGCCCGCACACCCACCTGTGGCAAGTACAAGAGAGGATGCGTGGTGCGTGCTCGCGCTCGCGGGCCGGCCACCACCGGCATCATCCGCTGCACACCACGTTGCACCTGCTGCTGAGCACAGCAGTGTCCTGCCCCGCCGCTTGCTGCTGCTGAGCACCACCACCGGCTGCTGAGCACCTGCTGCCGCCCGCCGCCGACGCCACTGCCGCGGCGCAGAACCCCCTCCCCCAACCAATAAAACCCGTAGCATGCTTGCTCTACGATGCACCGTCAGTGGGACCGGACTAACACCTGAGCACCACCGCTGCTGCTGAGCACCGCTGCTGAGCACCCGCTGCTGTCCCGCCCACCGCCGCCGCTGCCGCCGCCACTGCCGCTGCTGAGCACCTGCTGTCATCCCGCCCACCGCCGCCGCCGCTGCCGCCACCGCCGCTGCTGAGCACCGCTGCTGAACACCCGCTGCCGTCCCGCCCACCGCCGCTGCTGCTGCCGCCACCGCCGCTGCCGCTGGCACCGCCGCCTGCAGAATCCCCGCGCTGCGTCGGAAAAAGCTGCGCGCGTATTACGCGGAGGACAGCTACGGGCTGGGCGCGGCCAAGGTGCTGTACACGCTGGCGGAGCAGCAGCGCAAGGCCACCAACGACGCGCTGTGGCTCGCCATCGTGGGGCTCACGGACCAGTTTGTGCACGGGCGCATCGACCAGGCGAGCGCAGCCTAATTATACTTGAAGTACATATTTCAAAGTATACTCTACTCAGAGTCTGCTGTAGCATACATGTACTTCAATATACTACGTAGTACTTGCTGAGGGAGCGAATACTGCTTCAGCGAAAAGCAAACTGACACCATATGGGCAACTCCCTCACAGACCAGTTTGTGCACGGGCGCATCGACCAGGCGAGCGCAGCCTACTTATACATACTTGAAATCTACCACTTTGTAGTACTACTGTAGGATCCAGGTACTACTTCAATGCACTTGCCGAGGGAATGAATACTGCTCTCTCATTAGTGCCACAGAAAAACTACTGTAGCATACAGATAGTTCAGTACATTTGCCGCGGGAACCAGTACTGCTTTTATTACTAGAACAGAAAACAACTACGTTAGGAATTCCCTCACGGGCCTGTTTTTGCACGGGCGCATGGTCCAGGCGAGTGCGTGCGCGTGCAGTAAAAATGCAATTTCACTTCTGGACTGGCTCATATACTTCAAAGAATCTGTTTGGGAACTCCGTGGTGCGTATGGTACCATTCCTTCCGTCGGCCAGGCCATGTCCAGTTGTGAGGTGAATGTTGCCTGCGGCGAGGGGGCGCTGTGGTGTTGTGGCGCGAGTATTACTACTATACATACTCAGGTACTACAGTAGTATACTAGCACGTGAAGTAGTGTAGTATGTATACATGTGATTTTCTTCTGAAGTATACATTTGGAACCGTATATATACTTCGAGTACATACTTCACAGTATTGTATCTGCCACTGTAGTATATACTTCGTAGCCAGCGCGTGCCTCAGGCTTGACGTCCACCATGCGCTCATGCCCCCCCCCCCCCCCCAACTGCCTGCGTCTACACCCCCGGCCCGCCCTGCCTGGCTAACCCTCTCACCGCCAGTGCCCCCCATGCATGTGCAACTCTCGAATCTATTCCACAAAAGAAAAGAAACTGACAAGAGACTGATGTGCTGTGCGCCTCTCCCTTGAATCTACACTAAAAAAAAAACTGACAGGAGACCTACGTGCTCTGCCCCTCCCCCTGAAATGTACACCACAAAAAAAAATGTGCGGCGCCATCAGGAGACATATGTGCTGGAGGTCACGACCCTGGAGGGCGCCGTGGTGCAGAAGAACGCGGACGAAGAACGTTCCATGGACCTCCAGGACGGTTCCGCGCTCTCGGTGCCCACGGGGGAGCGCGGGCGCATTGCGTTTGAGCTGGAGTTTCGGTTCATGCTGCACCGCCACTGGACACTGTACGACTCCATGTACTACAGGTACAGTTTCTGTCATACATGTATACACTTCAGAAGTGCTACGTAGTACTTTGTTGCAGTATACAGTTTGCGTTTGAGCTGGACTTCCGGTTCATGCTGCGCAGACAGTGGACGCTGTACGACTCCATGTACTACAGGTACCCTGTCTGTCATATGTCGTACTTCAAAAGTACTACGTACTTCGTTGCAGTATATACTTTGGAATGGTTGAGGTCCGGTTCATGTTGCGCCGCCACTGGACGCTGTACGACTCCATGTACTACAGGTACCCTATTTGTCATATACCTCGGAAAGTACTACGTAGTACCACTACTTCGTTGTAGTATACTTCTGAAGTACTTCAGAAGTTATGGTTTGGGATGGTTGAGGTCCGGTCCATGTTGCGCCGCCACTGGACGCTGTGCGCCTCCATGTAGTACAGGTGTGCTAGCTTGTCTCAGATCGTACGCATGTGGTCTAGTGTTTGCTACAGGAGTATGTGTGTGACTGTCTTTATGTCACAGTGTGACTGTCTTTGTGTCACAGTGTGACTATCTCTAAAAAATATAATATATATGTCAAATGTGTACTTCAGTATTCTTCACATTTCATGTAAATACTTGACGTACACTTCGAAATATATATGTAATCTGGGACAGCTGGGTTCTGGCTCATGCTCCACCGCCACTGGATGCTGTACAATTCCATCTACTACAGGTACGACCTCCCCCCGGCCCCAAACTTTTTCGCACTTGTTCCACACTACCGTGTGGTATTCTGTGGCACTTTGTAGTACTTCTTCCGTATGCTACAGGAGTATGCGGGTGAGTGTCTTTGTGTCACATGTACAGTGCACTTCCAGTATAGTTCGTAGTACCGGTATACAAAGTATATACTTCAAACATGCCACAGGTATAGGTATATATGGGTTGGTAATACTACTAGTAGTACCAAATACCGTACATGGTATATAGTTTTCGGATAGTAGAGAGCTCCAGTTCATGCTGCACCGCCACTGCACGCTGTACGACTTAAGTTGTCACTCTCACTAACATGAAGAAAGGCCGAATTGCTCGCCCCAACAAGGTGCAAACTGTGCAGGAGCACCAAACACCACGCGCATACCCCATATCTGGACACATTGGTCACTTTGTCCTGTCATGAAGACTCGTTCTTGCGGCGCATGTACGGCGTCACCGATACACCGTGCATTACGCGCAATCGTACGTTTCTTTGCAAGCGTGTGCGTCTGCTCAGCAACTATGTGGCGAGCAAGCACATGGACACCACAAAAAACACTGAATATTCACTCCATTAACTTGCAAAACTGTGCAGCATCACCACTGTACATCATGTGCGGACTTGTTGCCCACTGTTGCCATGAATATGCATGCTTGAAAACATATGCTTATGGCGTGAAAATAATTTGCGCCGCATATCATCCGCAAATGCACGTTTTTGTGCACCCCTGCGCGTGTGCTCAGCAACTACGTGGCAAGCAAACTCAACGTGTGGACGACCGGCGGGCGGCAGCGCATGGAGGAGCTGCTCGCCAAGATGGGCTTCAGCCTCGAGCAGTGCCGGCAAAAGTACCAGTTTGCGAACGTCAAGGTGTGCCGAAACATGACACTGTGTGCAAGACGAAAGTGTTGAGCTCTACACTGGTGCATGCGGCATTGCAGGGCGTGTCAGCAGGGGCAGTGCAGCCATATACACTTTCAAATACCACACACTTCGAAATACTTCAGAGGTATGTATATACTTACACCAGAGCGTATACCGGTACTTCGAGGTATACTACAGTAGTATCTGTAGCTGAAATACATGCCGTGTATCAGTTCGAAGTACATGTGACATGTAGACTGTGTATATTGCTATTTTTTTTGTACTGTATACTGCTATTTTTGTACCGACGCACATGTATACTACTAGTACTTCTTGCTCTTGTGCGCATAGACTTGTGACTTTGTGTATATCATACTTCACATAGTGTACATATGAAAACTCATCTAGGAGCGATAAACTCTAGGTCTCCTCACCGGTAGGGGCCGGCACCCTGGGCGGACCCGTGCACATATATGTATATATGCATTGGCTGCCAGGCATGTGCCACATGCGGCCTCATGTACGCTGGCATGCGTGTCATGGGCTCTTGCACGCCCACACATACACATCAATAAAACTACTGCTAGTGCACAGTTTACATGCATGCCTGCCGTCGCAACCGCACCCGGCGCCATTGCTACGGCACCGGCACGCGTGCAACAGGCTCCTCAAGTGGAAGAGAGCCCCTGCCCCTCCTCCCACCCGCTAGCCCAAATGCGCAGCCGGACCAGGCAGCGGCTCGCAGCCGCAGCACCTTGGTAGCCCTGAGCCGCCGGCGGGCTAGGGCTTTACTGTAGTACATGGTAGTAGTGATAAACAATACCGTGCTTCAGTCGAAGGTAGTACATACTTCTATAGCCACACTAGAAGTATACATGCTCTTGAAGTATGCGTCATTTATATGGTACTTCGGACATAGTATACTGTACTTTAAAGTACCTAGTGTGACTTCTACTAGTAAATGCAATTGCCGGACACCAAAGCCAAGGTTTGCTGCGCCGTCGCCGATGCACACGCGCACCAAGCGGCGCCTTGTCTGCCACTGAAGCCCCGCCTCGCTGTTTCTTTTTTTGCGTGCCGCCGCCGCTGCGCTGTGTGTGTGGGGGGGGGCGCAGCTACGGGAGCAGCTCAAGGGGCAGCTGCAGAAGTACGGCGCGGAGTACGGGCTGGACAACGCGCTCTACGCCTCCTTCCAGGTGCGCACTGGACGCGCGTGAGGCCGCATGGGCACCCCAGGGCAGCTTACTTCAAGAAGTGTAACATGTATGTTATAGCATACTTCGAATACCCCAATTGAACCCCGCTTTCAAGGTCCAAAAAGCTCTGATGCACACGACATGTGCGCGTGACTGGAGCGAGCATGCGGGCTGGACAACGCGCTGTACGCCTCCTTCCAGGTGCGCACTGCTGGGGCGATAGGGGCTGGCACCCATGCGGGTGGTGGTGCCCGGGCGCGCATGATAGCGGCAAGCACACCCTAAGCCGACTCAATTGCTGTACTGTACCACTGTATTTTAATAGGTAGGTGTGTTTATGGTTCTTGTATTGAACCCAGACTAGGGCGCGGAAAGCCCTGGTGCTTGGGGGGTGCCGGGGAGGGCGTGACGCCGCACGGACACCCCAGGGGAGCTTACAAAATACGTCGAAGTGTACTTGTAGTGCTTTTATTGAGCTCCGCTCAGGGCGTGGAAAGCTGTGGTGCACATGGCGTGCACGTGACTGGACAAGCACGAGTAAACATGCGAAATTTGAGGTACAGCATATGTGTATGTGCGTGCAGCTGTGATGTTGCTACTTAAAAGTGTGCGTGAAGTATGCACACATGTGCGCACAGAACAGATGCACATGTACACTACTAGTACTTCGAAGTATGTCATACAAATGCATGCATATGTGTATACTTCTGGAGTCTGCCTTTACGTGCTTGTACCAGGTATTATTTATAAGCATGTCAGTATAAGCTTCCTTTATACCCTTGAGTACAGTAGCCATGTTACTCTCCCATATACGTGCAGGCATTTACAGTGTACGGGGCAGCAAGGGCCCCTGGCATTGGGTTTGAATAAGCGCACACGCATACCAAATGTTGCCCAATCAGCGATCGGGCAAAGTGCGAAAAGGGGGCTTTCCCATGTCGTATTTGGATGTGATGTGACTATCTGCTGGTGCCGCCTGGCAGTGAGCGCCGCTACACCTGCTTCCACATAAGCTACCAGCATCTGTTGCTAGCGCCAGTGAGCAATGTCGTGTGTGCGCAGCTGTCACACAGCAGCGCCTTTGGCACACTGCACGGGCGCCGGAATACCTTGTTGCAATCAGGGACGTTTGCCTGACAATGTTCCGGCCATTCCCCTGACGGCAGGCGGCCGGTGCTCCCGCCTTGGAGACCACAGCTCAACCCCACATGCTCCGATGTCTCTATGACTGATTTGGAAACTCTGGGCATGTTTTACCGCATGCCGGCCCGTGGCCAATGCCTCCACACGATAACAAGTGCGCTTACACCCCCCTCCCCACCCCCCCTCCCCAACTCCCTCCCCCCTGCACCTGCCGCACCGCAAACACACTTCTCCTTCATATAATAACCACACTATAAAATTCATGTGGGCAGCGCTATCTGGGCTTCAAGACGCCATTCTCTGCGGCGGACATTGTCTACTGTGCCGTGGCGCTCATGGAGCACCGTCCGGACGAGTCGCTGGCGGCGGCAGCGGCGGCGGCGGGGGGCAGCGGTGCGGAGCTTTCGGGGGCTGAGCAGGACGCTAAGGACAGGGCGGACTGGCTCAACAGGTGCGTGGCCGGTCTGAAGAAACCGTCCTTAATTTGAAGAATACTTAGAAGTACTTAAAAGTGGATGTATGTGCCGGCACTGGTATATACTTCAAAAAGTACATGTACATACTTCGAAGGGTATGTGGAGCTGCCGGGGGCTGAGCAGGATGCTAAGGACAGGGCGGACTGGCTCAACAGGTGCGTGGCGAATCTGAAGAATATAAGGGATACATAGAAGTGGTAAGTATGTACCGGCACTGGTACACATACTTCAAAAAGTACAATGGCCATGCCTGCCCCCATGGCTGTGCCACCACCGGCGACCCTGCCAGAGGCCAAGCACCGGCACAAATACATACTTCAGAAGTGTATATTGTACGAATAGCGTGTGGAGCTGTCGGGGGCTGAGCGGGATGCTAGGGACAGGGCGGACTGGCTCAACAGGTGCGTGGCTGTGGTGGCGTGCATACGTACATGCAGCTGGAGCCAATTTGAAAAAATGTCCTCTGCTTTGGAGCGTGTGAATATGGATGCAGGAAAAAGGAGGACTGGCTCAACAGGTGCGTTGCGCTAGCCGCGGTGCCGCTGGCTTGTCAAGTACGTAACCGGAGGCAGTGCAAAGATAATCGCACGTGCATCAAACAATATGTATGCCATCATATATACCGTGTATATACATACCAGTAGCATGTGAAGCTGTCGGGGGCTGAGCAGGATGCAAAGGGTATGGCGGACTGGCTCAAAGGGTGTTGCAGTGCCGTGGTGCCGCCGGTGGTGTCGTGTGTGTGCCGCTTTGTTCCACAGTAGTTGCCCGGGCGGACGTTTTGTGAGGTGCGAAAGACCTTTGGTGGGGGAGTTACTTTGGACCCGCTCAAACAACAACTTTTGAAGTACAGTTGATGGGCAAGGTACCCTTGCATTTACTATAGCTGACAACGCAAAACTTATGGCGGAGCTACGTTACTTTGCAAGGCACCCATTTTAATTATTTTTAAAGTTGTATACTCAACCAAGAAGTACAAGTTTCAACCGCAGGTGACTACTTGGGCAAGGGACAGTAATTGACCGCGACAGAAACTGCCCCTGCTTTGGATGATGTGAACATGTGGACACTAGCAAGGTGGGTATGGCTGCGCACCCCTGAGTGCAGGGAGAGCGCCTAGGCCGTCCTTGTGCGCTTGGCAGCGGAAACATGGGTATCGCGCCTGCATGTCCACCCTATGCCCGGCACGCAGCAGACTAAGCTGGCATGCCAATGGGCATGTGTTCCCCGCCACAGCAGCGCTGGAATTTCGTACCCGATTGCTGCCACCGTAACCAGTTGCCTGCAGCCCCGCTTGAACAAGGTACACGTGTGCCAGGCCCAAAAAATTATAGCAGGCAAGCCCCCACGGTGTGCCAAGCGATAGAGAAGAAACCTCACCTGGGTGTGCAAGATCGAAACAGGACCGTCTCTGCGCTCTGCCGCGCCCCGCACGCAGCTTCAACGAAGCGTACGACGCGCTCAGCGGGTCCAGCCCGCAGTCGCTGCAGCGCGGATTGGAGCTGAGCATGGCGCTGCAACAGGCGGTGAGAAACCCCACACGCGCGGCCTGTGTGCACACCCATATTGCCCCAGTTCACAGCCGCTGCGTGGTACTTGAAGTACCTGTTGAACTCCGCGTGCACACGCGGCCTGTGCGCATACCCCATCTCGCACCTGTTCATGGCTGCTGCGTGGCACTACTGTCAGTGCGCAGAACGCCCTGTGCACATGTTGCGCGCAAGTGACGGAGAGGCATGATGAAGCATGCTGCCCTCCTCTGTTGCTAGCCACAGGATCACGCCTGGGCTTGCGGCGCGGATGCTACCGCACTTGGCGCCGGTAGCGCCGCTGCCCCCTGCGGGTGTGGCTGCCGCTGGCCGCCATGCCATGCTGCTGAGCACACGTGTTGCTGCTGAGCAAAATCACTTGCTGCTGCCACTGGCTCCTGTGGGCGCGGCTGCTCCCCTGCGGCCACTGTCGCTGCATGCTGCTGCTGAGCACCAGTGCTTTCCGGTGCTGCTGAGCGCCGGTGCCGCCGCTGAACACTGGTGCCGCCGATGCTGAGCACCTAGTGCCGGCGCTGCTGAGCACCAGTGCGCACCCTTTTCCACACCACTGCTGAGCACCGGTGCCGCTGCTGCTGCTGAGCACCATTACTGCCGCTGCTGCTGAGCGCCAGTGCCACAGCTGCTGCTGAGCACCCCTACCGCTGCCGCTGACCACAAGTGCCCCTGCTGCGCACCAGTGCCGCTGCTTAGTACCGCTGCTGCTGAGCACCACATCTGCCCGCCGCCGCCGCACTTCCGCCGTGTGCGTGCCCGCAGGTGGTGCAGCAGGCGGTGTCCATGCTGGAGAAGGGTGCTCTGGCGCGCACAACGCACTTTCGCTACGCGTATGTGCACGCCACGGAGGCGCACTCAAGCGTCATAGCGCAGCCGTGCGTTCTCGCGCGCCTCGCCATGCTGCTGGTAAGGGTTGTGCCTTCACCTGTTATAACCTACATGGGCTCGGGCATAGCCATTTTGTGTTTGCTGCACTTGCATGGGCTTTCGCATGCCCACAGGTGCAAAGTCAGCAAACTATTACTGTCATGTACAGTATTGTCATGCGAGTATAGTGTGTGTGAAGTATGCCACCAGAGTGGTAGTATGTACTCTGAGTGTTTCATTCTTGTTTCCCCTGTGTTATGGTTGGGATGACAAACTACCTTCTTTGTGATCTTCTTCATAAATATGGGTACGCGCAGGGCTTCCTAGACTTCGTAATGATCAACTTCTCGCAGGTTGCTGGCTGGGCACTGCCACCCAGCTACTGCAGCCATGCCACAGGAGCAGTGTGGGTTCAGCTCTCGGCGTCCTGTTGATGGAATTGTGGCTTCTTGCCCTGGCAGTGGCGCTGCAGAACATGTGCATTACGCCCATGCCTCCCACTGCACTGCATCATAGCTGGCACACTCCCTTTATGTCGTCAGTGTGCCCGAGATCTTCATCTTTTGCGACTCCTACCACCCACCATTCTTGCGCTCGCTCGCGCACCAGCTTCCGCCTTCCGTCGCAACTGCACAAAAGCCACCCCAGACAACAGCCCCCCCCCGCCACCCCACTACCCCCCCACACCCCTCACCACGTTCACCGCACCCGTCAAACCAAATAGCTGCACGCACCAACACGGTTTGGCAAACCCCCCTGCCTGCCCCCCCCCCCTCCCCGCCGCCCCCTGTCAAAACCCCCACCCGCAGATCGAGCTGCACCGCGAGAACAAGCGCTGGACGGGTGCGAACCGCCGCCCCCTCGTGCTGCTGGCGGAGCGCCGCTCCACATACCTCGTGGTGGGCGTGGACTGCCCCACGGACGCACGCATGGCGGTCGGCGCGGCGCGCTTCGGTGCGGCGTTTGAGCTCGCGGCGGCGCGCATGAACGCGCGCGTGCGCCTGGATGGGTTTGACCGCAATGTCGTGGAGGTCGCGCGCGAGGCGGCGGGGCGCTTCGTGGAGCTTGTGTACGAGACCATGGACGCGTAGTGGCGGTGCGCTGAGCGCTGGTGTTCTGCTGAGCACTGGCGGGCTGCTGCTCAGCGGCACCGCGCTGCAAAAATGGCACAGAATGCGAGGCGGCGGGGCGCTCTGTGCAGCTCGTGTCCAAGACCCATGGACACGTAGCAGAGGTCTGCCGAGCACTGCTGCTGCCGCTGCTGCTGCTCAGCGATACCGGGTAGAGCGTTGCAGGGCGGGGGGTTGTGGGCAGAGCTGCTGCTGAGCAATGTGGTGGAGTTGGCGCGCGCTGCGCTGAGCTGGCGCCGCTGGCAGTGGTGCGAAGGCGTTGCTGCCGCGCCATACCGCCGCACTGCTTTTGCAACTTGGTCAGCCACGTGCGTGCCACCGTGGCATGAACAGGCGCCAGCGGCCATGGGTGGTCTTGGCAGATGGTTATGCCTCAGCCTGGCCAGTCCACGGTGCTCGTGCGTGCAAGGTGTGGCGACTGTCTTTTAGTGAAGGGGAAGAGCAGTCGGTGTCATTCAATACATTGCAGTCACGTTGTCATTTGCGCCGCTGTTGCCGCACAAGTGTGTTCGTGCGTTGAGCACGCTTCGAGTGGAGCCATGTGTCTGTCATGGCGCGGCGCATAATGCCTTGTCGAAGCAACTGTAAAGCGCCAGCACCTTGATGCCCCGGCAGTTGGTCCACGATTAGGCGTGAAACTGTCATGCTAACCCGTGCATTTGGCGGTGTGTCACAGTGCTGATGTGACTTGCAAGGACACGGCACTCCACACTTGCATGCCATCACTGACATCACTGACTCGCCTGTGTGCATAGCGGCACAGGGGTGGCCGCGCGTGTGCACAGGGTTGTCAGCGCCTTAAACGCAGTGTGAAGTACACATGCTCCCCTTACGTAGAGTGTGCAAAGGGCTTTCCGCGCCCTAAGCGGAGCTTAATAAGAGTACGCCAGGCTTCCCACAGTACTGCGCTTTCCCAGTTTGTTTTTCGCTACCTGTCTGATTTCCTGGTCACACGCACCGTGTGCAAAGGGCTTTCCGCGCCCTAAGCGGAGTTTAATAAGAGTACACGCCTTCAACAGCATGCTTGGTCATGTGTTTTCCACGCGCGCACACCGAGGGCACAGGCCCCGGGCGGCTTTCCCGCGCCCCAAGCGGAGTGTAATGAAAGCAAACGCCTTTCAGGATGTGTAACACATTGTGGGAAACCGAGAGTGGCATGTCTTGTCTTGCCGACTGCTTGCTGCATTCCATGCTGCATGCTGGCATACATTGCTTGGCATCTTCTGTGTAGTTTGGGGACAGAAGAGCTTTCACAAGTGCACCAGTGCCAGGACAGATTGTGGGTGCACATGCCGTGCTTGTTCTCCAGCACACACTAGTGCAGTGCCTGTTCAGTGCTGACACCTGCATTGGCTCAACAACTTGGACTTGGGGCTTGCCTGTAGGGCGCCGTTCTGTTGTCTCTGCGTCGACAGAAGTGCTTTTGTAAAAGTGCACGCATGTGGCCACCCCACCATGGTACCCATTGCCAGTGGGGCTTCAGTCGCACCCGACGCTATTGCCGCTGCGTCTGCTGCTACTCTCACGAGGTGGAATGCTTGTACCACGTGTAGTACACTTGAAGTAGTTGACAACGGTGTGACACAAGCTGCTACACGTAGGGTGTTTGTCTAAGGCTACAACCTGTGATGCTGTGGAGCACCTGCGGGTGATGCCCCTGCAGAGGTGGTGTGTAACATGGTTTTGGGTTGGCCAGCCCTGATCATTACAGTTCGTCGGGCACTTGGTCGCCCGGGCTTGTGCTGTGCTCTGAGATGCCACGGATACACATAATGCGCACTTTGTTTAACACCATGTGTACTCAGCACCTGCAGCAGTGGCGCAAGGCGGCCTGAGAAGATGGATCCAAACCACCACTTTATGGACTGCAGGGAGAAGTAAACGGTGTGTGTGTCGGCAAAAGATCGCAAAATCATCACCCCCTTCACTTACACACTGTGATAGGGATGCGACGAAACGTATGTGAGCGAGCCACACATGCAGGCTGGATGGACATGTTTTGCTGAGCACATTCTCTGCTGAGCACTACCGAGCTTTTCTGCCAGCAGCAACATTCTGTGATCACTGTAGTAGTACAGGTCGCGGCACCATCACCAGCACCTCTCGAGCAAGAGTGGCAGCAGCAGCAGCGGCAACACAGCAGCACCAGCAGCAGCCAAACAGGAGCACCAGCAGCCGCAAACACTGGCTGGCCGAGAGTTTGTGCTGCTGTGTGTGCATGTTGAGGCACGGAGGACATGCTGCTGCCCTTCACCGGCGGCCGTGGGGGAGCTCGCAGCCCGGAGCCAGCACCAGCAGTCAGCATCAGGACGCTCGCGCGCAAGCTGGTTAGCCTAGCTGTGGCCCTGGGTGGCGTGCTGCTGCTCAAGGTCATACTCAAGGCACTGATCAAGAGGAAGCTCAATGCGGAGGCGGTGGCCAATGCCAGCACGGCAGGGGTGCAGGTGAGAGGTGCCATTGCTGCTGCTGGTGCTGGTGCTGCCTAGCAGTGATCCATCGCTGCTGCTGGTTGCGACGCTGCTGGTGCAGCACAGCTGTCGCAGACAAAATGCACTTTGAGCAGCGGCTGATGTTGCCACAAGCAGTCTGGATTTGACACACAGGTGCAGCAGCGTGTAGTACTCCGGCAAAGCTGTGAAAGCGCAACCATGTGTGCAGTGGACGAATGCAACAATGTACGGGGTCCCACTCGAGTTTACAAGTTTATACAGTAGACACATTTTATGAGCGCGCGGCTGTTGACAGTGGTAGGTACTCTGCGAGGCACACGGCACCAAGCAGCCAAAAACCAGCGGTTCACAGCGAGAAAAACATGTCGACAACACATTTGCTCCTTTCACTTGCACGAGGTGCTCGACACATGCTGTGTGCGCTGCTAGATCCGCTGGCATACGCTGGTAGCCTGGGCACACATGCCGTGGGCAGAGGTGGTGCAGCACCCCAGCACAGTGGTCATGCCAGAAACGCGAAACTGATAGTGTACTTGGAAGTACATGGCGGTAGCACCACATTCGACGGCGCTGTCACTTACACCACACGCTTGCGCTGTACGTGCGCAGGTGAATGCACTGGTGGACACAAGGAGGGTGGTGCTGGAGCCAGGAGGGCCGTACCCAGTGGAGTCTGAGTCTCAATTGAGGCGCCTTGAGGCATACAAGGCCCTACGGCCAAGGGCACCCAAGGCACCTGAGCACACCAGAGTAGGTGACGGGCGCTGGCGTGATGGTGGGTGAGTGGCTGCCCCTGCTGCCGTCGCCGCGTGTGAACGAAAGCGAGCTGTTGTGCATGTGCTTTGGTTTGCATGTGGGGTGGCGCGTGCATGGCTGTGGTGCATTGGTGTGCCAGTGACTTGTATACCAAACACAGTCAGTGTGTGCTGCTTGGTGCACCAAGCATCCCATGGCCTTGCATGCTTTCATGTGATGAAAACCAAGTTTGCCCTGGTAGAACCGCCACCATCATGCTGGCCATGGCAGAGAAGCCACCATTAGCACCCTACCAGACAGGGGGCATGCACTGGCTGGCGGCACTGTTTACGAGCCTCTTGCTGTGCAGGCAGGTGCTGCTTGCTTCTGCCTGTGGCCAAAGCGCTCACACCCCTCTGCTTGCCTCTCCTGCCGCTGCCTGCCGCTGTACATGCACCCCAGCCCTGCCACCGTGACCATACCACCACCACCGCAGACAGAGACGCAAGGGCAGTCCGCAATCGCAGTATCAGTGCTTCTATCCGAAACCACAGACGTGCCGCAAGTCATGGAGGCGCTGCGGCAGCTAGGCGACACGGGCACAGCCGTCAGCGTCACGCTGAACACGCGCTTTGTGCCGGCCAATGCAACGCAGCACGCCCTTGCCGCCGTAGCAGCAGCAGCGCCACCTGCTGCTGGCATGCGCGTGTGCGTGTGTCCGGAGGCAGCATCGGCGTGCAGCCACTGCGCCAGCAACAGCACTGTGGCTGGTGGTGATGTGGCGTGGGCGATGCTTGTGGGGCCCGCGTGGCAGCCACCAGACATTCAGGCGCTTGCGCAGCTCGTGCAGCGCATCGACTGCGACAGCGCTGGAACTTCAACACAGGCAGCCAGCACAATTTCAACTGCCGTGCCACCGCGGCTGGCCATCGGCACCGTTGGCCTGACCTACAACAGCGGCAGCGCGAGTGCGGGCGGCGGCTGGGAAATTGTGGCTGCTGCTGCTGCTGCTGCTGCTGAGCACGGCTTGAGCAGCGCTCCAGACCCAGCAGCACAACCATTGGCTGAAGGGGTGGTGTTACACGAGGTTGACGTGCTGGCAGGAGCGCTGGTGACGTGCGTGCCGTGGCTGCATGCGGCTTTGTTGCAGGTGCTCAGCAGCACCAATTCCTCCGCCACTCAGCAGTCTGCGGCACTCGCGGTGCCCCTTGTGACCGCAGCGCTGTTGTCCCAGCACAGGGTGCGCGCATACCAAGTTGTGGGTGAAACTGCTGAAGCTGGAGTGCAGCAGGCACGGGCGCCTGTTGGTGCGCTGCTGCCAACGCTGTTGGCGGAGCAGCCGCAACTGACGCAGTGCGTCGGTGGCCACAGCGGCAGCGGAGCGCGGCAAACGACAGTGGTAGTCGTCAGGAGTGAGGCTGATGCAGTGGCTGCGGCACCGCTGGTAGCGGCACTGGCGGCGTCCGCGGACTACAGGCCATTGCTGGTGGTGCCGGCGGCGGCGGGAGGGCATGTGTGGCGGGCGCAGCTGGCGGCGTTGCTACCTGGGGCGTGTGGCATTGTGGAGCTGCGAGTGGACGAGGTTGGAATGACTGGGGGGTGAGTCAGCCGTGCAGGTATAAATAACGTATGCATGTATACATGCCGACTACATGTGTATACATAAGGGCATGTGGTGCTTTGAGCAGCTTGCTTGGTGCATACTACAGTAGTGGTAGTATGCATGTGTACATGTGCACTTGCTGTCATGCTAGTCATCTCACCGTTTCAATGCATCAACATGGCTTTGGTGCCATGGCTTGCAGAGTGGGCAGTTTGCGGCTCTGGCTTCAATAATATAGCTGCGAGTGGATGAGGTGGCATGACTGGGGGGTGAGTCAGTTGTGCAGGCTCATACTTCAGTAAGAGTATAACGCATGCATTCTTCAGAAGTGTATACTTCGAAGCATGTATATGCAGCACATGTATAGATGTTGCATGCTTACCCTTGTTGTGCTTTGGGGAGCTTTTTTGGTGCATACTATCAGTAGTAGTGCATGTGTGTAAACAGGTGCAGTGACTATGATGCTACTGTAGTTTTCTCGCAGCTCCAATGCATCAACATGGCCTTGGTGCTATGGCTGGCAGAGTGGGCGGTTTGCGGCTCTGGCTTCGACATTACAAGTATTATGTCATATGCCAGCAGTAACATGGCTTCGACATCACAAGTAGCATGTCATATGTCAGCAGTAACATGCTCCAAGTGTGCAGCATTTGCGAGCAGCCCGTATATGTGAGCGTAGGCGCTAGTTGCTGCTAGTGGCAGCAGCAGCGGTGCCCACTCAAACCTAAGCACCTGTCTAATGTATGCCGCACTGTACGCTGGCTGGGCAGGTCGTGCCTACCTAAGTTGACTTGGGCTGTTGTAAACATGCTATTTTGCAGCACAGTCTGGTACTCTAGCTCTGTGTGTCAAAGTATACTACATACCAGTACTCTCATGTGGCAGACCTACACTTGAATACTGTGTCGCGTCTACACTTGAATACTGTGTCGCGTCTGTATTGGTGTACTTCGAACTATCACTGTTGCCTCCTCTTGTTTATGTAGGAGGTGTGTGTCTGTTTCCCTTCTGCTTGTTCTGTTGCTTATTAGTGGCTTACAGACGCCAGGAAGATAAGCTTGAGTGCACCAGTGTAGATATGTGCAATGTGGCAGGTTGAACCAGGTGCGAAACCGAATGTCCGTTTACAAACATCAGATACATCATAAATTGTCATGATGCATATCGTGGTGCGATTTGACCAATTGACCACATGATAGCATTGTATTGGTGCAAACAATACAAGTGGGGTCAGGGCACCGGTGAGAGGGTCAACTCTGCACACAGCAAAAGTTCTGTTGTCAACAGTGTAGCTTTGGCTCGCTGTCTCTTCAGCACACAAAGTGGTGGAATCGTTACGGCGTCTGGTACTTGGAGCTCATAAAGGGTTGTCGCTCATGTCTGTAACCGGCCGCCTGTGCTGTGGGAAGTGTGTTCTTGGATTATGCAGCAGGTAGTGCAGTGCGCCACGAATCACTCCCATCAGTGACCGAACTAGCCAATGATCTATGCTGGTAGTATGTACTTGGCTTGTGCGACTGGTGACGCAAGCTGCAATCTTCCTATGCCTGCCTGGGCACTCACCTTGTCCCCCACCAAAATTTGTTCTGAATCAATCAACCATCACACCTTTTCCGCCCCCTTGTGCTCCACAACGCCCGGTGTTCACTGCTGCAGCTACGAAGCCTCTGTGACAGCTTGGCAGTCGCTGCTGCGGCTGCACATGCCGGTGGCAGTTGTGTCGGTGGAACGTGAGGAGCACTCGCTGCCGAATGCAGCACTGGAGCTGGCGGCCGAGCGCCTCAGAGGCAGCAGCGGCGGCCCACATGTGGCATTCATTGCCATACCTCCTGAGAGCTTCAGGCAAGACTCAGAGTGGTGGCTGGCTAGCTGCCAGCTTGTGTTGTTGCCTGCACTAGCATAGGGACTCCTCTGTGTGGTACATGTAATTGTGTGCGTGGAACTTAACTTCAAGAACATAACTTCAAGAACTTACCAGAGGGACCCTGTGCCTACAGACGCCTCACTTGCCTGGCAACTGCACTGGGATTGATTGACAATGCCCATCTTGGGTTGTTCGCATTTGGTTCACTTTCTTGTGTGATGCGTCGCCGTGTTAACATGTCAATACTACTGTAGTATTTGTGTAGTCACTGTTAAAATAGAAAATAGCCGGTACTCTGGTTGACTACATGGAGGCAACACCACCAGCATCAAAAGCCACGGCTTGCCAATATCTTGCGCGGCACCAGAATGCCATCAAACATCACCGGCACTCAGCATCACCGCCCTCCAAGTCTGCCCACGAACATACTTTGAAAGTATGTGCCTGCACTTGCTTTACGTCTACATCCTGTGTCGCCCCCCCCCCCCCCCCCCCCCCCCCCCCCCCCCCCCCCCCCCCCCCCCCCCCC
>JAULBY010095752.1:0-66097 GCA_032358315.1 Ophiocytium majus
TATTCATTTTTAATAACGTAATTAATAATGCTTAACAATTGTAGTGATTTGGGATTTACTGCTATAGCAATATTATCCACACTGTCTGAGATTGTAATACTCTTTGTGGTAATGGCTGCATCTGGTTTTTCAAAAGCAATTTTCTTAATCTCAAACTCATCTCTATATGCGGCTGCGATATCGCCACGTGTAACTTTGTCAATAATTACATCCCATTTATCTTCTGGAAGAAATACAGCGTTAGGGAAATTAGTACGTGCAAATGTATCATAACTTGAGTTACGAATAAAACTTATCTTACCATTGAATTCCCTAATGACTTGATATACTTCACGTCCCTGACTATTTTGACTTAACCATAGTCTATTAATAACCAAACTTTGTCTTAGTTTAATATAAGGATCACTGAATCTAACTACTTGTAGTCTAGGGCCAGTTACTGATAGTTTACTTACTGCAACATCAGCCTTACCTTCTCGAACCTGTTCAACAACTTCTGCAAAACTTTCTGCATCTCGTCTAAACTGTACCGGGACTCCAAGCATTACGCCAATTCTTCGTGCAATTTCAACATCAAGACCTTTGATATCATCCCCTTCACCGCTGAAGAAGGGAGGGTTATCTTTTTTGGTCATTGCCACAATAAGAACATTTGCTTTCTTAATTGCGGCAATATCAGCGGGTAGTGGTACAGTACTAGTTGGTAATTGTGCGTGGACAACTGAACTAATCAGTACGAATAATAATAGTAGTAGTTTTTTCATAGTACTGTATTTATACTAGGTTGTGTGACAATTGTTTTACTATTATCCAATAAAAAAGAGCCCTAGAGGGCCCTTAGTACTGGTTACGCAAATCCAGCGACACGCTATTTTGTGTCCGATCTAAAAAGAGTAAAAAACCAACGTTTAATACTAATTATTACTTACCCAACAAGAAATCAACTTTTGCTTCAGCAATATTCAAACGTGCTTCAATTGCATCTAATGCAGGATCTGCAGGAGTAGCGATTGCTTCCACAATTTGTTGTGTTACTTCTGGGGCAACTGCTTCAACACCTGTAGCTGTAGCGATAACTTCCGCAACTGCATCAGCAACTTGTTGAGCTACTTCTGGAGTCGGGGCTGGCATATCAGCAACTGCTATCATGATAGCTTCTGTGATTGCGACTGGATCAATAACAACTTCTGGCTCTGCTGTAACAACTGCCATGACAGCGGCTGAAACAATATCAGCAACTTCAGTATGAACAATTGGATCAGCTTCAGTTTGTGCTGTAACAACATCAGTAACGATGCTAGCGGCTTCTTCATGGAATACGCTTGATGACAATGCAACTACTTCTGCTACGTCAACTGGTGCGTCATTTGCTACTGCGGCAACAATAGCGTCAATGTGAGCTTCTGTTTTTTCAGCGATTAATTGGTCAACCTGAACTTCAACTACGGATAGTCTTGCGTCTAGTTCTTCAATGCTTGTGGCACTGTCTGTATTAACTGTTGTACCGTTTAGGTTTGCTAATTTGGCTTCTACAGCTACTAATCTTGCGGCTAAATCTTCTAATCTCATGGGTTTCTCCTTGTGGGGTTAGTTTGTGTGCCACCATGGCACATAATTATTTAACAGATATTATGTGACAGTGATGTTACAAATCACGACCAATATTTAGATCCGTCTAAATTATCCCAATATTTTTTGTTATTACGATTAATGAGATTCTTTATTAAATATGTAGCCATGCCAAAGTATCCCATTTTTTTAAATCTACGGCTATCTTGTCCAAAGTAATGACTAACAATTTTAAATTTTTTAGGACTATACATTCTAGATAAGAAATAGTCCTCAGATGTAACAGTCTTTTCAGGGAAGCCACCTAGTTCTTCAAACTTGTCCCTTCGAGTTAACATGAATGCGCCAATTGCAAAGGGTGAGAAATATTTCAATATATGATTTATAACATTAAAAATAGTAAAGCCAATACTTGCTCTAATATCATTGTCGTAAGACTTGATGTTCAAGCCAACAAGATCCAATTGTTTAGATTCCATTATAGCTACTGCATCTTTTATTGCATTAGCATTAAAGAAACGAACATCAGCATCAATGAATAGTATGTAAGGTGTAGTGACTAATTTGGCTCCGTTATTCTTAGCGATAGAAACTGGACCACCATCGATAATTTCAACATTCAATGAATAACTATTATCTTTAATGACCTTTCTAGTATTATCAGTAGAACAGTCAGCAATGATAACTCTAGTATCACCAATATATTGTAAACGCAGAGCATCTAACAAATGATGAATATAATCTTCTTCATTCTTGCAAGGGACAACAATAGTAATTTTATCATAAAGTTTCATTTTTTTACACACTTTCCTTCAATTTTAAATTGACTAAATTTTAACCAATATGTCATACTTTGTAAACTTTGTTCACATGAGGACTGGTCTCGGAATGTCAACTCTACTCGTCCCGGCACGTCTTTTGAGTCGTTTAAGTGAACTGCTAGTATTATCAATACCCACATTGTCCTTCTCCTTAGTCCATGTAATTATTTCCCAATGTCCGTCCCAGTGTTCTACTAGTGCAGTGCAACTTTCAACCCAGTCACCGTCGTTCATATAAATAACACCATCTATTATTTTTATTTCAGCATGATGTATATGACCACAGATGACTCCATCAAAGCCGCGTTTCTTACAATAGGAAGCTAGATTCTTCTCAAACTGAAAGATAAAGTCTATGGCTTTCTTTACTCTTGCTTTGAGATATTGACTAAGACTAAAGTACCCAAAACCAAACTTATGACGTATCCAATTGAACTTACTATTAAACGATAAAATGAAATCATATGCTTTGTCTCCTAAAAATGCTAGCCAGGGTGCTAGTCGTGTAATGCCATCAAACAAGTCGCCATGTGTAACTAGATAGTGTTTGCCGTCAGCACCTATGTGTTCTATTTGATTATGTATTTCCACTAAACCAAAACTGAAACCATATGGAATCATTGGTCTAAGAAACTCATCATGATTGCCGGCTATATAAACAACTCTAGTACCGCGTTTAGCGTGACCTAATACTCTCCGTACTACATTAGTGTGGCTTTGTTTCCAACGCCATTTGTTCTGTTGTATACGCCATGCATCAATAATATCGCCTACCAAATATAGTGTGTCACAACTATTGTGCTTTAAAAAGTTATTTAACTTATCAGCCTGACTATCTTTGGTACCTAAATGTACATCACTTACAAAAATAGAACGATATGTTTTCATATAGTATTTATTGAGAGATATATGACAAAATAGTGACAACCTTATTTGTTAGCTAATGGATTATCGATAGCTTTTTGTATCTTGCTATCAATTTCTTTCTTTAATTGAACCACTTCTTTTTCTATATCCCTACGGGCATCAGCCATTTCTCTACGGATAACATTAGCTTCATTACGTGCTTTTTCCAAGTCCTCACGCACGGCTTTACGCATATCACGCATTTCAGACTCGGTTTCACGTTGAGCAGTCTTAACACTACGTTCCACTTGTTCTGTGACGGATTCATTACGGCGTATATCATTCTTTAAATCAGTCTTAATATCACGGGTGTAATCAGCACCTTTTTGACTATTTTCTTCAATGACCGCTAGTCGCTTATCAAAGCCGGATAAATCCGGAGCAGAATACTCAGCAATCTTCTTCTTCATTCCCACATAGTCTTTATAGACTTCAAATGTTCCGTATAATCCACCTAATATAGATGATACGATAGTAAAAGCTACCATTAGTTTAGCCGGGGTAAATTCATACCCACCAATACTAATAACTGTATCTTTGCTTGCGTATTTCTTTGCGGCAGCTTCTAGCTCATCCACTTTAGCATTTACGTCTTTAATTTCTTCTGACATTTTCTTTCTCCTAGTTTATTTTAAAATTAGATAACACACTACTACGATGATTGCGGTAATTACTACAATCCCACACACTACATCATAGATGAGTTCACCGTTCATATCATTGTCCTAACTTATACTGTTGATTAACCATTTCTTGATGTTTGGTATCACTTCCGCCGGTTAAGCTTCTTAGTAGTCTAACATTGTCAACTGTTTGTTGATTTTTATATACTTCTTTTATTTCATAGAATGATGCATCTTTTAATATAAAAGAATAAGCATTGAATCCAGTAGGTACACTAGCCATTGATGCAATATCAATGCCTCCTGCTAGTTCATTTGGCAATACATTTCTATTCACTGAGCTTGCGGGTTGTGTTATATTGTTTTGCATTAATTCAAAACGCTGTTGCATTATAATTTCTGATAAAGGATTTCCTGCTTTACCTATACCACTAAAGCTAGACATTTGATATTGCGGTGTTTCAACTTCATATTGTATTGAATCTAACTTAGGCTGATACATTGGTGCCTGCTGTGGTGGTAACATTGACATATTACCAGAACTAGACGGTAATACGGGATTGTAAGCAAATAAGTTACGGGTAACTACTATACCAGTGCCACTGGTAGATTGTTGAGTTTCAACCTCTTGTGTTGTAGGTGGTTTTAATATAACAACTTGCGCTGATTGTGTTTCTTGTTGCAGTACCGGAGGAGTATACACAAACTGCGGAGTTTGTATTACATTGATAGATTGTGATAATGTTTGTTGTGAATCCTGTTGTTGTATTTGAGGACCTGCTCTACTTCCTTGTTGTGTTTGTGTACTACTTTGCGTAGTTTGTTGTTGATTAAATTGTATTGATGCTTGTATACTTGTTTGTGTTGATTGACTAGCAAATGTAGAGGCTGCAGTTGCACTGTTAGCACTCATATCTTGGTTCATACTAACTAAAGCGTTACTAGTAGCTTGTGAACTTTGCATTGTATTTTCTAATGTTTTTGCGGCACTGGATACTGCGGCATTTTGTGTAGCTTTATCTTTATCTTGTGCAGATTTAACTACACTCATTGCCAACTTACTAGGGCCGGCACCGCCTCCTGATTGTTGTTGATTTGATGATCCGGATGCTTGAGTTTGTGCTGGACCACCTGCAGGTCCGGGTGCTCCCGTTGGTGCTGGTTGTGCAGAATCTGATTGTGCCACTGCTGTTTGTTGATTTGCATCTTGTTGCGGACTCGATTGTTGTTGCTGTTGTTGCTGTTGCTGTTGTTGTTGAGGCTGTTGTGTCTGTTCTGATTGAGGATTGCTTTGCTCTATTGTTCCTGTATTAGTTGACATTGATGTACCACCAGAAGATACAATAGGGCCTGTTGCACTAGCAACTGTCGATCCTAATAACATATTTTTAGCAAACGCAACGGCATATCCAGAGCACGATGCATTGTATAATGGATTAGATACACACGGGTCAGCAGTATAAATTAAACTTGCTGAAAAATTACCTATAGATGATCCTGTACCTGAAGTACTACCTGTAAGGCTTACTCTGCCTAATGATGTTTGATTTAAACTAGTTGTTAACAAATACTGACCATTTACTGATCCACTAGTGCCGTCTCCGGTTAGTGTATTACTTTTTGAATATATTGTTTGATTATTACTATTAGTAAGTCGTGCTGTTGCACTCACTTGACCTGGAATAGTCATATACCAACTACAAGAGCCGTCTTGGTTAGTAGCTGTACAACCACTCCAACTTTCTCCTACTGTGTAATCAAAGCCGTAATTAAAGCCGTGTACAGTAGCACCAATACCACCATTCTTTAATGCTGTATTGATAGCAAATGATTGTGTTACTGCACTTCCCCATATATCACTATTGAAAAGATTGCTACCGGTTGTAACTGTGCTAAACTTGGAACAAGTTGTGCTATAAGCAGGGTTAAGCGCACACGGATCAACACGATATTTCAAACTAAAACTAACATTGTAAATTTCAGGACCATAATTTCCAGCCCAGAAGTTTGTATCACGGCCCACAAAGCCTACTTGTGCGTTAGTATAATTTGAAGCGGCAATCGGGTTAGCAAATGTTTCATTGAAGTTAAAATTAGTCCAGTTATATTTTCTATTGGTTTGGTTTGTATAATCATAGTTAGCCATTAAACCCGAACTGCCATATAACTTAACATAAGCGGCTAGGTAATCTTGTTGGCCGTTATCCCAACCATTACCGTTCTTGGCCATGAAACCAAAGGTGAACCCGCTAAGTTGTACACCGTTACCGCCGGATGCTAATGCTTTGTTTATGTTAACCACTTGATTTAAATCTACTTGGCCATAAGAATAGTTAATATATCCGCCGGGTCTAACACTGGGATTTGGCCCGCAATTGCCTGCACCACCGGCACCAAAACATACTTGATTAACATACACACCGTTATTCCAAGTGCTGGTTGTATCCGTAGCAGAATTACCGTAATTGATTAAGTTACCGGTAGTACTATCTACTTGAGCATTACTTGAAAGCGTTATGAATAAGAACGCCAAGCAAAGCGCCGAAGCCAACTTTCTTGTAAGTGTCATCTAGTTTGTCCTCTTCTACTTTTGGTAACTTGTCTGGGTTTGATTCCCATGCTGCCTTAGCTTGTTCACCAATTTTACCTTCATATGGACAAGGTGTTCCTGCGGCTAACATAGCATCAAATACACGACGGTCTTGACACATTGTAGCTACGGCAGCAACTTTCATACCCATATCATATAAGGTCTTAGATAACTTCAATCGTTCACAATTTAAATCACGTGACGTACTGCCTGCACCAACACCAAATATCTGTGTTTGTACACTACCACTAGTGCCAGTACTGCACAAGTCAGCATTGCCTCCACTCATCATTGCAGGAGCTACTGCAGTTGGAGGGGGTTGAATAACTTTTTGTGTTATAACCGTTTCATTAATGTTACGGTTGGTCATATCTCCGCTATTAATGTTTTGATTGACATTAGCATTTTGATTAACATTAGTGCTTGTACTAGTGTTATTGTTATTATTTGTCATTGTACCATTGTTGGTATTTTGATTAATGTTAGTCATGGTGCCACTATTAACATTGGTGTTTGTGTTACTTGTAGTAGCTGTAGTGTTATTGATGTTACGGTTGGTCATGTCACCAGTATTAACGTTGTTATTAGTACTGGTACTAGTATTAACATTGTTGTTATTGTTAGTCATTGTACCATACTGATAATTTGTGTTAGTACTTGTACTAGTGTTAATATTATTATTAGTATTATTGCTTGTACTAGTACTTGCATTGTTATTATTATAAGTCATCGTGCCACTATTAACATTGTTATTTGTATTAACTGCTGTGCTTGATGATGTGCTAGCATTATTATTGTTGAATGTTTGAGTACCACTATTAACATTATTATTGGTATTAACATTGGTGCTTGAACTAGTACTAGAATTCACATTATTGTTATTATTCGTCATTGTACCGGTATTCACATTATTATTGTTGAATGTTTGAGTACCACTATTAACGTTGTTATTGTTGTTTGTGTAGGTAACACTACCGCTCATAACATTGTTATTATTGTTATTATTAGTCATTGTACCATTGTTAGTATTGGTATTTAAGTTAGTATTGGTTGTGCCGCCTGTTAAGCTAGTATTGTTGTTAGTAGTAATTGTTCCACTATTAACATTGTTGGTATTGACTGTGCTTACACTATTGCTAGTGCTGTTAGTATCCACCAATGATTTAGAATCATAGGTACCTTGGTTAATAACTGTACTTGTTCCAGTAGTTGTTCCACCACTTGAACCTGACGTAGTGCTGGTAGTTTGGGCCTGTATGGTAATTACCATACCCAGCATGGCTACTATAGCGAGAATCTTTTTCATTTTTATTATTGTCCTCTAGAACTAATATTTAGCTAGATTTTAGTTGAGAAATATCAAGCTTTATTAAATAGGAAAGGCTCCTAAGAGCCTTTACTGAGTTTCTGTTACGAGGTATGTCTTACCCTAGCGGCCTTTATCAGGCTGCAATGCTAAACTGTGAGTCGTTTGCGTTTACTTTTTTTGCTTCTACGGCCGAGTTCCCCCAACCCTAACGGCTTCTGCTTTGCCGAGCTGTCCACTAATTTACTTGTTGCCCTGTCGAATCTATATCAGGCCCATCATAAAAAGACTCATTTAATAAAATACTGTTGATCCCATTCAGAATCTAACTTATCTAAACTATACTTTACTTCTTTATCTGGGCCAAACTGTTTGGCAGTTGGATCAAATACTGTATCACCGATTACAGTTACATAGTGTTGCCAAACTCTTTGCGGTAACTTTTGCCACTTTTCGTCTGCGTTTGACCCATCACCTTTGTAACCAGCAACTTGTATTAGTTTAGGATGTAAACCTTTAGATTTGGCCAAATCATAAGCCTTGCAGGCTTTGTCATAACAACGGTTAAATGATTCGGTTAGTTCTTGTATTCGCATCTAGTATTTATTCAATCTCCTTATGGTGGACCTGGGGGGATTCGCACCCCCGTCCAGAACACTTTTCTCTTTGCTTCATACAGCAATAACTTCAATTGTATTTAGTATTAAAATACTCTTGCAACCAAGGCCAATCGTAACTTAGTCGTAATTTGTCTAACTCACCATTGACTTGTTCAAAGTATTCTACAGCATCTAATGCGCCATTGATACTGTATTGGGCGTAGTCACCTTCACCCACAGTTGACCATATATTCAATCTATACCTACTGATTGTACTATCTTCTAGTCTTAACTTAATAGCTTCACGGAAGCTAGTACGCCATGTGCTAAATTCATCTGTATTGTATTTTGCTACGCCCGAATTTAATTCAACAACTTCATGTTCATTATCTAATGTAAAGTCTAATCCTTTACCCATGTTATTCAATGTAATTTGTTTGTTATATGCAATCATAGCCTGGTGACCATATACTAATTTATTGACAGGGTTACTTGCGTAAAAGATATAATGTTTAGGTATCTGCAATCTATCAGGTTGCCATGCAAAATCAAATTTCTGATTGACTTTTAACTTAGCAAATACAGTAAACATCCAAGGGGTCTCACTTGCATCTGCGGCTGCATGATAGGCAGCAACACGACCATTAACCCCATCAACCCGAACAACACGATTTGGTAAATTCTTAGTCACGTTCAATAAATGTTCGTAGTTCTCATCGGCGCCGGGTTCTCCGTTACTTAGGAATACTATATCCAGTGGCTTTGATTTAACTAATTTACTTGATTTAGAGATATATGGATAATCATACAATTCTTTTTCAACGTAATCATTAGCTTCTTTGGGGACAATGATACGTGTACCACCGGTACTAGTAATCAATATGTTCTTTGCTTCTTTAGACCACATGCTGATTGGCTCATGGTCAACAACATTTATTTCTTTATTGTCGGACGTGATAAACGTAGCATAAGGCCAATTAAAAGTAGTATTAGTAATAGAGACATGTGTATCGCTTTCTGTTATAAAATTAGGTGAGGGTAAACGTGTTACTCGCTGATGTTGGTTAAAGTTAATCTTTTCAATGTTTTCTAATTTATCTAAATCTTCTACAAGAATGCGTAAATTGTTTACATTAACAAAGAATGTATCACCAAACTTTTGTAAATCACTAGGGAATACATGTAATTGTTCTAATGAGAACGGGTCACAAATATACGTAAAATCAAAACTAGTGTAATCACATATTGAACTACATATCCAAATATAGTGATCTTTTTTATTATCTAACTTATGTAACATATTTTTTAATGTCGTTAGATAGTCACCCTCATAGTTGATAATCTCAACAGTCCTTTTGGTTTTGTTTTCTAATAATGACGTAATATTATTGGTAGTATCATTTCCGTAATCAATTAAATAAACATCATACAAACAGTTACTTGCAAAGGCACGTTTTGTTTTAACAAAGTTTAAATTACTTAAGTGTTCTATAATTTTTACATATTTGGTATCTTCAGCAAATGTTTCTTTGTTAACCATAAACGTACTTCCCCAATGACTCCATTGAGTTCCAAACACATGAACCATTTTCATCTGCCATGGATTGGGATAATAGTTGAAATCAAAGTTATCGTAGTCTAGTTCACTATTAAGTATCCAACATACTTCTGTTGTAGATTTGTTTATACAACGATTGATAGTATCAACCCAACTGTTTAGATAACGTGTTTTAGTAATATTAGGGAACTTAAGTTTAAGTTGTTCAAAGCGAACGGCTGATTCTTTATTACCCTTATCTATAAAGAAAGCATCTACTTGTTTGAAAAGCTTAGATAGATATTCTTCATCTAATTTTGTGTTTTCAATGAAGGTTAAATCTCTATATCCGTTTTGCCACATCTTACCATTAACTAGATAAGTTTGTGTTGTTTCACTTTCCGGACTACCAAATGTGTTTATATTGAATGCTGATTCTTTAGTTGGTTGCCATTCAAAATCAAAGTTAGTATAATCAATGTTTTTACGTAATGCCCAGAAGATTTCATCTTTATGTTCTTCTATCAATGCTTCTAATGTGGTTTCGATGTAATAACGTGGATATTGTATCTTACTATCAGTTAGCATAATATTTTCTAATAGTACCACATGACCGTCATTACCTGGAGTAATATATTTAGGTCCGTCTTGTAGATGAACATCTTCTAATAGTGTACCAAATTGATAGATATATGGAGGGCTAGTAGCATCAGGATGCCAACTGAAGTCAAATTTAGTTTCATCAAAGCCTGCAGGTATAATCCAATTTGTTTTATCAGCTAAACGTTTCGCTTTAGATAAATCTAGGTACTTAACTAATGTATCTATTGTACAACCGGGTGTAGTATATACAGGTCCATTTGTTTTTTGCCATTGTGTACCAAAGTGATAGATTAACGGTTCATCATTGATATCTGGATGCCAACTGAAATCAAAATCACTTGTATCTAACCCTTCAGGCACAGACCAATGTGTCATATTCGGGTTGAGTTTTGCAATAGGATAATCCATATATTTTATATCGGTTGCTCCATTTGCAATATACGTTGGTCCCCCGATCTTATCCCATGTACTAGGGAACTGATAGATATATGCAGGTTCAGTTGCATCTGGATGCCAACTGAAATCAAATGATTTTTTATCTACATTTGCAGGTATTACCCAACTATCTAATTGCCACGGCACAACTTTTGCTTTAATGTCATCAATGTACTTTACTTCAGTTGCGCCCGGTACAATATAACGAGGTCCATTTGTTTTTTGATGTATTGTACCAAATTGATATATGTACGGTGGGTCATATTTAGATAGATCAGGTTCCCAACTATAATCAAAGCTAGATTTTATAACATACTCAGGTGTTTCCCAATTATCTTTACACGGTTTCCGTGTAGCACGATCTTCCATGTATTTGTATTCTGTTGCACCTTTTACAACATATTGAATAGATATTTTATCTTCGGGTTTGTTCCATTGATTACCCCATGCATATATATAGGGAGGATCTAATGGATTAGGATACCAGGAATAATCTATACCATGACTATCTTCTAAATGTTCAAATCGTATACTGTTAGGCAACAACTTAATTTCTTGTTGATGTTCTTGTATAAATTTATATTCTGTTGCCTCAGATACATCATACTGCACAGTAGGCATGATTTCTCCCGGATACTGGGTGTTACCAAACACATACATATATGCAGGTTCTCTTGGATCTGGTCTCCAACTAAAATCAAAAGTAGATTTGTCTATAGGATACCATATCTTCCACTTATCCCATTCAGGTAGTACGCCAACATTGTTATCCATGTACTTACGTTCAGTTGCACCGGGGCAGTGATATTCTAAAGTTGGTTGTAATTCAGCACTAATATACTTATTACCCCATGTATAGATATATGCAGGTTCATTAGGATCAGGTCTCCAAGTGAAATCAAATGTAGATTTATCTACTGGTTGTACTTCTACCCATTTATCCCATTCAGGTAAGACGCTAACAATATTATCCATGTACTTGCATTCAGTTGCACCCTCGACATGATATTCTAGTGTAGGTTGTAATGTGGCATCGATATGTGTATTACCCCATGTATAGATATATGCAGGTTCTCTTGGATCTGGTCTCCAACTAAAGTCAAATGTAGATTTATCTACTGGTTGTACTTCTACCCATTTATCCCATTCAGGTAATACAGCTACATTATTATCCATGTATTTACGTTCAGTTGCCCCATCACAGTGATATTCTAATGTAGGTTTTATTGTAGCATCGATATGTTTATTACCCCATGTATAGATATATGAAGGTTCTCTTGGATCTGGTCTCCAAGTGAAATCAAATGTAGCTACTGATTGTACTTCTACCCACTTTGTTAATTCAGGTAGTAGCTCAATAACATCACTCATATACTTTACAGTAGTAGCACCTTTAACGTGATATTCTAAATAGGATTTAACTTCTACTGGGTGAAATTTACAGCCCCATTTGTATATATAGGGAGGGTCACTTGGATCTGGGTGCCAGCTAAAGTTGAACTTAGTTTCATCAACATCATCAAGTATTATCCAATTATCATTTTTAATATTTTTGCGGACAATTGGTGCAACATCTGCACGATAAATGATTATATCACTATGTTCTTCAGTACAAAGCCATGTGCCACTATCTTTTTGATATTGGCTAGGCCATACATTATTATGATGTGATGTCCAAACTTCATCATCGGGTAGAAAGTCAAACTCCCAATCCCAATCAAAATTAGTATAATCACAATATTCATTAATTATCCAAAAATGTTCAGTAGCACATTGATTTCTAGCATCAGATAAATCAATTGCATATTTTTCTCTTGGGTGTGCATTGGGTTTATTACCGTAATAAAATACATCTCTAATCATAGACATACTTATGACAATATTTTACCTGCCTAAAATATCCTAATAAATATTGATTAATAAAAGGTAAGATTTGTTTTATGAAAAAAACTGTACTTGTTACTGGTGGCGCAGGATTTATTGCCCATACTGTAATTGAAAATATATTAGATCGCACAGATTGGAATGTCATCACTATTGACCGATTAGATTTTTCGGGGAACTTAAATAGATTACATGAGGTAGTAGCAGAACGCCCTCAACACAAATCTAGAATTAAATTTGTATTCCATGACATGAAATCTGAATTTAATGAGCAAATATCAAATTCAATTGGCAACGTTAATTACATTATGCATATAGGTGCGGCGTCGCATGTAGATAGGTCAATTGAAAATCCAATGGCATTTGTACTTGACAATGTTGTAGGGACATGTAATGTTCTTAACTTTGCAAGAACCTGCAGTAACTTAGAACGATTTATTTATTTTAGTACTGATGAAGTATTTGGTCCGGCAGCACCCGGAATCGAATATGATGAACGTGCAAGATATAACTCTACTAATCCATATTCTGCAAGTAAGGCCGGTGGGGAAGAATTAGCTGTTGCATACCACAATACATATAAGTTACCAGTGTATATCTGTCATACAGTAAATGTATATGGGCATAGACAGCATCCAGAAAAATATATTCCCAAATGTATTAAACATATATTAAACAATCAGGAAATATCTGTACATGCTGATCCAGTTACCGGAGATCCCGGATCACGACATTATGTACACGTGGGTGATGTAGCGGATGCATTATTATTCATATTAGACTTACCGCAAGATGTTTTTGAAACTGATTACGGTGGTGCAAAATGCCCTAAATTTAATATCATAGGTTACACAGAATTAAACAATTTAGAGATTGCCGAAGTGATTGCTAAATGCATGAATAAAGAGTTAAAATATAAGCTTGTAGATTTTAACACCGTTCGTCCTGGTTTAGATTTACGGTATTCATTAAGTGGTGACTTATTAAAAAAATTAGGTTGGGCTCCAAAAATGTCATTTGAAGAACGAATACAAGATTTAGTTGATTGGACGCTAAAACACAGGCATTGGCTATAATGGAAAAAAATCAAATTTTAAATAACATCGCAGATTTTGTAAAAGATAAAAATAATAAAAAAACTTGGATAGCAGGTAAAGATTTTGTAAACTACGCTGGCCCATACTTTGATGAAAATGAAATTGTTTCAGCAGTTTCAACATTATTAGACGGATGGCTTGTTATGGGTTCAAAATCAATAGAGTTCGAAAAGAAATTTCCAAAGTACTTTGGCAAAAAATTTGGAATATTAACTAATTCAGGGTCTAGTTCTAATCTGTTAATGATGGCATCGCTTACTAGTAAGCGTGGTTATAATTTGCCTAAAGGTACTAAAGTATTAATGCCTATTGCAGGATTTCCGACAACACTTAATCCTACACTTCAAGTAGGATTTGAGCCAGTATTTGTGGATATTGAGTTAGATACACTTAACTTAGATTTAACACATGCAGAAGAATTAATTAAAAAACATGACATTCGTGTAATCACTTTTGCTCATGTATTAGGTAATCCACCTAATATGGATCGTGTGATGGAACTAGTTGAAAAATACAATATGATTCTATTAGAAGATTGTTGTGATGCACTAGGTTCTACTTATGACGGTAAATCATTGGGTACGTTTGGTGAGATGGCATCATGCTCTTTCTATCCAGCACATCATATGACTATGGGTGAAGGTGGCTTTGTCTCCTGCAATACGTATGAACAAGAAGTATTATTAAGATCATTCCGTGAATGGGGAAGAGGATGCTATTGTGCAGGGCCTGAAGCAAATAAATTAAAATGTGGCAGTTGTGGCAAACGTTTCAATGAATGGATTCCTACAATGCCCGGTGAGATTTTTGACCATAAATATGTATACGATGAGATTGGTTATAACTTAAAGCCAATTGAATTACAAGGTGCAATGGGGCTAGAACAACTTAAAAAATTAGATGATATACACTCATTACGCAAAAGAAATTACAAGTTACTATTTGACATATATTCTAAGTATGAGGATTATTTTCATTTGCCAAGAGCACAGGCTAAATCAGATCCTAGTTGGTTTGCATTCCCATTAACTATACGCAAAGATGCTCCTTTTAAACGCAGTGATATTGTAGATTATTTGGAAGAAAATTTAATACAAACTCGTCCATACTTTGCAGGCAATATAATGTTACAACCTGCCTATTCACATATTATGGATCCTCAACAAGCAAAAGACAATTTCCCTGTTGCAACATTTACCATGACTAATACATATTTTCATGGTACTAGCCCTGTAATTACCCCGGAGCAGATTGCTTATATCGGTGAAAAGGTAGATGGGTTTATGAGTCTATATAAATAACATTTAACAGGAGATATTCATGTATAAATTAGCATTAATCGAAATAGTAGACAAGTATTGTATTGCATCTTTAAAATTTGATAAGGGGCTAGATTGTAAGCCAGAGTTAGACTTTTATAGAGAGCAACTAACTGATTATGATATGGAACTTATTAAAGAAGAATTAGCAGAATTAAAAGAAATTCACAGTCAAATTTGGGACCGTGAAAATGATTTTAAAAAGTTTACAGTTGAGCATAAGTATCCGGTTGAGGAAGTTGCTCGCCGAGCCATTGAAATTCGCAATATTAACAACGAAAGATATGTTGTTAAGAATAAGATTGCAGAAAAATTAAATGACCCAATTCGAGAAGTAAAACAATACGGTTAAAGTTTTGCCCAGAATTCGTAATGGTCTTTTGTTAAGAACAAATTTCTATTATGTCGTAGTACTTCTTCAATTTCTGGCATTTTGTCAATAAACTTTTGCTTTCCTTCATCTGTACAAAAGTATTGAATTTGTTCTGCAATACATATATACTTTTGAATACCACTCATTTGATCGTAGCTTTCATCAAATATACAATCAAATGTTTTATATCCTAATCGTTTAAGAAAATTAAGTCCGCCGCCGCCTCCAACTAATATAAACGGATGGCCATAGAATAGCATTTTAAATGTTTTTTCAGAAAGAGATCCGGTTTCAGTAACTACACTAAAATAGGTGTTTTTTAGATTCTCTAAACTTATATCTGTTTTTATAGAAAAGTCATTTTTTTTAAAATCTTCATCATTGGGTAATGAATGCTCTATCATATTAGGATTAGTTGTTATATACTCATATAACATATTAAATTTAACATCACTGGATGTTTTTAACTCCTCCAAACATTTGATATAGTCATTATAATCATGTAATCCAACATTACTATCATTCATATGATAAGCCATACTGCTATACATAGCATGTTTTAATAAACCCAATTGTTCAATTATTTTAAATGTAATATAGCGGTGAAATCTAGGACTTCTATTCATATACAAAAACATATGTGATTTATCTTTATGAGTAACATATTCATCTATAGGATTGACTTTGATTTTTGCAAGTTTTGATATTATAGATTTTTCATAAATATTAATCCCAAGTACTTGGGGAACATTATTAAAGATTGGATCACCCTCTAAATGCCATTGAGTTGGTATATATTTATTAGAAAATTCTTTATTAATTGCACCTTGCCAACTATTCGAATCATGTTCATTAGTTTCATAGCCTACCCATAGTTTAACATGGTCTAAGTTATATATTTTATTAAGGAATAAATGTTCTTTTAAATTTCTTGCAGTAAGTTCAGTAGTAATTAAGTTTGGTAGTAATGTCGGGCAACCAAAGAAATCAGCAATGATTAATGTTACGTTGCCGTTATTAATTTCTGTAACTACTGGTGCCGGAACATATAAAATTGACCACATTGAAAAAAATAATTCGTCTGGCATTCTAACAATATAAAAATTTTTGTTACCTGTATAATTTTTGTTTACCAAATCTGTAGTAGTAATAAAATTAATATTATATATTGACTCTATATCATTATTATATTTTATAATATCTTCAATGGCATATGCTGATGACAGCCATGGCGCAAAATTAGAACGTGTCTCATTATATTGAATTTTATCCGGAATAATATTATCTATAGGAACTCCGTTTTCTATTTTATCAAATACAAAATTTATATCAATCATTTTACTATTCCAAATTTTTGATTCGGTAATAAAGATTCTTCTGTTACCATAGACATATATTCATTATACGTGATATCTTTTCCGGTTAATTCTTTTGTCAAAATATCCAAATTTTCATCAACGTCTATTAAATTTTCAAGTACATCTCTATACGTAATTAAAATTTCAGCCGCATGATCCGGCATATCAAAAATTTCAAATAAACAAGCTAATTTTAATAACTTATCGGGTGATAACATTGGACATACGGGTGTTATTGCACTACAGTATTTATGTGCCTCTTGAACCATACGTTTATCATCTTCTGTTAATGGCAAAGACCATACTATATCTTTTAAAGTACAAGGATCTCTCAAGTATAATGCATTTGCTTGCAAAATTCTACCATATATATTATCTGCAAAACCACGATGCTGATATGGGGTAGGCAATGATGCAGAAGAATATTTAGTATTATCACGAATATCAAATAACTCAAACCCCAGTGTTCGCAAAGTTTTATCAATATTATGAAAGGTATTAGTTTCATTTCCATTCCCAATAAAACTTATTTCGATGTAAATACCCAATAAAGGAGAAAACTTCATTACATCTGTTGCAGACATTAGTACTTTATAGTCATCACCGTCCGTATCAATTTTAATAAAATCTAATTCTTCTAAATTATATTTTTGTGCAAGATTATCTACTGTACTATATCTTGTAGATAATTTACTTGCTCCCCAATCATTGGTCAATGATAAAGCATTAGACATTGTTTTTCCTTAAGTGTACAAAATGTGCTGTAGATAATCTATTCCACGGCGTGGCTATATGTGGAATGACTTTGGTAGTGTCTTGGTATACGTCTACTCGCATATTGTCAGTCCCGACAAAAATAGGTACATATTTAATATCAGGATTGGTTTCTACTAAATGCAATCGACTACATTCTTCTATAACAGGATCAACCCCTATCCCCTTTAATAATGGTTCAAAATTTCTCAAAGGTGAAAAAATTCCACCACTACATCCAACATCAATAAATTGTAAAGGCTTAATTAATTTCTTTGATATAAGATTTTTTGTCATAGAATTAAAAGTGGTATTAGCACTCATATTAATATTAACATTATTTAATTTTGGTGCTATTCTACCTTCATTTAATGTTTGCCATTTACCGTCAGGGCTACTTCCGTATAATATAACATTTGTAAATTTCTTTTTTACCTGTGTGAGGAAATTATGATAAATGTCATCTACTTCTTTAATAGTATTATTCAATAAGGTAAAATCCGTAGCAAATATATTACTAAAATTAAAAAATATAGAGTTATCGTTGGTTAAAGTTATCAAATGAGTAAGTTCTTCCTTATTAAACAAATCAATTTTAACAAAAGTAGCATTTGATAACTTAAAGGTTCTCCACAATTTTTTAAATTTTTCTTCACCCCCAAATTCTTTAAAGAGTATTTGTAGATTTTTTTCAATATTCTCTTTATTAAATTTATTACCGTGTATAAACTTATAATGCTGTTTAACTTCATCCGGTTGTGCTTGTAGATATTGATAGAAATTGTCACCATCCCATGTATCTTTTAATTTTTTAATCCAATCTAAAGAGCCTTCATGGTAATCATAAAATATAAAATTACCGGTAGGATTATAATTTAAAAAGTCTAAGTACTTGAAGCCGGCAGCAGGACCAATGTAAGTCTCTACATTTTTCATATCCATAGAAAAACGATAATACTCACTATTAAAAATCCAAATGACAGGAGGAGTACCAAGCATACTTTTAATCCATTTTCTCTGATTTGAATTAGTCACTAAAGTATTATTTTTTTCAATGAAGGCATTATATAGATTATCCGAGTCATGTTCTGGATAAATAAACAGTCTACATAAACGCATTTCTTCAGTAAAGTTATCAATTTTATATCCTTCAGCTAGTGCAGTTTTAATAAAATTCCAACCCTGTGCTGTACGTGTATGAGTACTGGTGCCAGGCGCACCCTGAATCCAAAAAGGAGTATAGTTGTCGTGAAAGTTTTCAACAGAACGGGTATAGTTAGGTAGTTCTTCAGTTACTGTTTCCCAACCTCCAAACTTTGGCTCACCTATTAACTTCCATGATGCTACATTTACAACCATCATTTGATTGTGACATTCTATCCAACCTGTGCCCTTTTCTGATTGCCAATCTAGCGTAAATGCGAGTAGAAAAAAATTAGGATTATTAACGATATAATTATCTAATTCACTAAAAAATCTATTACGATTTATGAAATTTCCAATAGATTGTATAATTACAATATCGTAATTAGCACTATTATCCATAGCAATATCTACATTGTCAAAATATTTTACATCTCCGTCAACACATGAAGATGCTAATCTAACTGTCATCCCGTATGTCAATTCAAACATTTTTGAGAATAATTGATTATGTTTGTGACGGACCTCTGCTTGGTCAACAACTGCATATAGTATTTTTTTAGTTGTTAATAATAATTTATCTTGTATAATTGTTGTGTAACTCATTACATTTCCCATTTATTAATTGATACGTCGGTAGTACAGTGACACAAAGTTTTAGTACATATAACAGACCTAGTAGGCCATTTAATATTATCTGGATCGTTTATGTGGCCAATAGGTCCATGTAACCCGCAATTTCCTAAAAGCACAACCCCATCCGGATCAATGAAAAGGCTCTTGAGACCTATTTCACACTCATATCCATAAAAATTCGTTAGACCGTCATTTATTAAAGAAACAACGCTTTTTTCACTAGAAATGGCACCATTATCAAAATGAAAGGTGGCTGCAATTTTATTGCCAAGTCGGTCAGCAAATTTTGGTGCGTAATGACTATCTTTTCTGTCAAAACTTCTGAGGCTGTTATCAGCAAACCATTGTATTTGTTCCGGTGTATATTCACTTGCAGACGCATCAGACCCGCCGCCCCAATCAATGATTCTTACTACTTCAACGACAATTGAATCAATTTCTAAAAGTTTTTCAAAAGTTTCAACACAATGATCCCAATGTTTTGGATGCATCATAACACGGGTAGTTACCACAGTATGTTCTGACGCAATTTTTGCCTTCTCTACAAATTTTGAATCCGGGAATTCAGGATGATATGAGAAAGAAATATAGGCTAGATTAGGTGCGATTTCTTCCCAATATCTTATTGGCTTGGCTGCATTGCTAGTTATTCCAATAGTATGGCCGCGGTCGTGAAAAATTTTAACTAGTTCCGGCAAAAACGGACTAACACTTGGTTCGCCCCCTGCAACAGAACAATGTATTTCTGGATATCTTTCAAATAGATATTGAAAGAATTTTCGTGCATTGTCCCACTCATAGTTATGATTGGTTCCTGTATGTAAATTCTTAGGGCAATATGAACATGCGTTGGTACATATATTGTTAATAATCCATGTCAGATGCATAGAGTTATCATGTATTTGTTCTACTTTAATAATCTTCATAACTTAAAAAAATCCTCTGAGTAATGTCCATGTACTATTATATGATATCTTGGCTCATCACTATCATTTCGCACAATATGTTCTTTTGCTACATCTATAACCATTCCATATCCCGGACTAAATGGTACAACACCTTTGTTTTTAAATATAAATTCACAACCCTCTGGATTATTTATAGCTATATTCAATGGGCTGAAAATTCTACCCGGCCCGTCAGTATGTGGCATCACATAACCACCCGGAGCTAATCGCATTATACGAACTCGGTCAAATAATTTATATGGCAAAGATTGCAAAAATTTAGTTAAGTTAGGTACTCGTTCAGATGCATCAGTCCAATGATAACCTGCTTCTTCTAATGTAGTGAATCCATACTTAGTATAATGCTCTGTTTTATGTTTATCAATGCCATGCAATGTTAAACTCTGCCAACCCTCATGTCCATAACCCTTTTTCTTATCTTGCCCACGATGATTAAAATAAAGGTCATCTACTGATTGGCATTCTTTTAATAACAACGCAGTATCAATACCAAAGTTGATAGGGTAGTAGGCACATTCTGGATCATTATATGATTCTGAATATGAATTATATATAGGGCTTGTAGCTGATTTATTTGTATTGTAAAATTCTATCAGTTCTTGTGGATAATTTTTCATTTATTAATAACCTTGACACTCTTAATACTATTAAACTTGCTCCATACATTTAAATTCCATGAAGCAATATCTTGTGATTTTGACAAATTGATTATAGGTTCATCATTTATTGCATAGCTTTCAAGTTGTGCAATTGGGATAAACCCTAATGCTAAATCTCTTAATTTAAGATCAGGATCAATAAATTCAGAAAAATCATTATCAACCCACCATTTATTTAATGCTATTTTGGAATAATGAGGAGTATCTCCCCTAAAACTCATATACATTTCGGCAGCAAATCTTTCTTGAGGACGAATTTGTTTTCTACGCACAACTTCTATATCATTATCATTACACGCACTTTGCCAATGTTTACCTAATGTGTTGTACCCAAGATATAACCAACCCCAATGGTGCTCGGCATCAAACAATATATAATCTTCCAGTTTTAATGGCAAATGCAAATAATCACCCGGTAATACCTCTTCGGGTTTCTTGTTGGGCATAAAATCAACTAAACAAGTACATATGGATTTAGTACGTCTATCCCAAGTACGTAATATTGCTTCAAAGTTATGGATTTGTTCATTGATTCTCAAAAATGCTTCATGCAATATTTTATTATGTTTATCTCCGGGCCATACTGGATTATACTTAGGACTTGCCTTAGGATTGTTAAAATATCCTTCTTGTATAAATGCTTCTAATCTATCACCGTATACTTCAAACTGTTCATGTAAATCATTTAACACATTGGCATTTAATTTAACATTTTCTACACTAGTAATTTCAGGTAAATGTATGTCATAGTTAGCATTAATATATTCAATGTTTGATTTAAATTCTAAAAATTGAGTCTCAATCTCTGCATCACTGAGAATTTTTCTATAATTAAATCTTAATTTATTGTTTAACTCATTATTTTTATTTACAAGTCCAGCCCATCTACTAGCGATATCAGTAGAAGTTATGGCGTAATATAATTTTAATTCGTCCTTAGTTTGCAAATTTTGACATATAATTTCTAATATTTTACTTCTGTCCCAAATGTCCATATTAACTCCTTAAAATTTCATAATAGTCTTTATACTGTTGACTAAAGTGAATTGGTCTAATTGAATCTAATTTCTCAATATAATCTAATAAGCTAGGAAACCGATGACTTTCATCTAATTGATTCATAAAATCTAATTGAGGTGCAATCCGTGTTGTCCATCTTTTGTTACTTTTTAATTCATCAAATGTATTCCAATAATCAACTATTTTTTCTTTAACTGTATTTGGCAACACTCTAGTAGACATATATTGTGGCCAGTGAGTAGTTCCGATAGCAAATAATCCGTCATTTCTTTTACAAATCTTTTTCCATTTACGGTTAATTATATTCATAGCGAAATCTGGAAGATTGTATATGTTCATTGCATGTACGGTTGTTAATAAATTAACAATTATATTATTAGGAGTTTCATCTAATCTATCTAAGTTAGCTGATATTACATCCCATTGAGCAGGATATCTCACATACTCATTACGTGAACCCCAGTCATCTAAACTTACCATTATTTCTACTTCTTTGAAATTACTCCACAAATCAATAAATTTTTGATTTAATATAGTTCCATTTGTATGATAACGTATTACAATATTTTTACTTGCACCGGACTCTACTAACTTTGTGATTAATTTTTCATGGTCTTTGATTAATAAAGGTTCACCGCCGCCAAATATGATATGTCGAATATCCCCTATAAATTCATCTAATGAATTTTGAGTTTCAATTTTTTCAAACCAATCAAAACAATCAGTACTGGATATGCTATTAGCTTTGTAATTCCAATCACCCTTTGCCACATCATTTTCTAAAATGATAGATAGCTTTTTAGCATCTTGCAACCATTTACTACTATCTCTTGGTCTACACATAACGCATTGTAAATTACAAGTGTTACCCAAACGCAAATCAAGTGTAATAGGATTGTGTCTGACGGATCCATCAGTGTCGGTTGATTGTACTAAATTTTCTAAAAACTCTTTACCTAAATGTCGTTGCCATATATTGTTTTCTATAATTCTATGGCTTTTAATTCCACTAGCTTCTTCTTTCCAACAGCTATTGCATTGTGGAATCTTTTTGTTTTCTAAAAATGCTAATCTTGCTGCCTTAAACTGAGTACTATTCCATGCTTCAGCTGGTGTAATATTGTTAAGATTTAACTCATATTCCGGAGTAGCAACACAGCATAATGGAACGCTACCATCATTCCATGTAGCAAGATGTATCCAGGGTTGGATACAAAAATTCTCTTTATCAAACATTTAGTAATTCCATTAATCTAACATCTACATCAGCTAGATTTTGATTTCTATGCTTATCCAATGATAGTGTATATTGTTTAAATTTTTCTAATTCTGTTTCATAATTAGATGATCTTGGCTGTTGTAACAATCCAATAACACCTTCTAAGCTGTTCCCGGTCATCATGGGGTGTGAATGTATGTGACGACTTTTATATTTTAGTAGGTCATCTAGCACTTGCTGACGCATATGATCAGGTAAAATGTTAATATTCAAATGATGCGGGTGTGTATTAATTAAGAAATCTATAAAAATTTCTCTGCTATATTTGACACTCAATTCTTCAACCCATCGTAGAATTTCAACAAGATTGAAAATGTTATAAATTTGAACAGTAGGAGTAATACCTAAATGTACATTTGGCAATTGTGCAAGTGATTCAATATTACTGCTTATTTGAGACCAATCACTAGGTGCTCTAATATACTCATTGACAAATCCTACACCATCCATACTAGCATTGATACTGACATTATCAAATTGCTTAATCAATTCTAAAAAGTTTTTGTTTATATTTGTACAATTTGTATTAAAGAACAACAGTATATCTTTTCTGCCCTGATCAATACAACTTTGCATAAATTTAAAATTGTTTTTAATCAGCGTTGGTTCTCCGCCGGTCATGTATACTTTTTTAAGTTTAGGAATCAAACTAATAACTTGGTCCCACATAATGTCGTGGTCAAACCAGGGTTGGTCATCCATAATATTTACGGGAAATTTACCAAAAGTCTTACGCCAAACTTCGGCATACTCTTTGTCATTCTCTACAATTTGAGAGTGTTCTTTAAAAATTTGACTACTGTTCCATGGATTACACATTCTACACTTTAGATTGCACAAGTTACCCAATCGTAAATCTAAGTATACGGGTTCATCGTACACAATACCATCATTGTCAATGGCTTGTTGGACACGGGAGTTAAGTTCTGTTTCACCTAATCTCCATTTCCATTCATTAATAGAGTGTTGTCTGTTGCTTGTTCTGCCATTTTCTTCTTGCATATAACAGACATTGCAACCTTCTATTTTATCACCACTAATCATTGCTTTACGAATATCACGCATATCTTGTGAATTCCAAGAATCTTGTATGAAATTATCTTTGCAAGTGTAAAAGTTTTTACCGTCTGGTTTTTTTAATTTATTAAGAGTACCTTTAACCATACAGCAATAACGAATAGTTGTATCGGTATTAATCATTGTACTTACAAAGGGTACTGCACAAAAACTTTTATTATTCTTATCCATTACCATCCTTCTATTTTTCTGATAACATCCATCTCTTTAATTAATGGACCCATATTGTACTTATCAGCACTATAGTGACGTTTAAATAATTTGCTTTGATCTACATCAAAGAAACACATTGGCAATCCTAATTTATCATGTAATGTTTCACCTAACAATGTTGCTTCACGTTCAGGATCTCTATGTGCATGTTCTTCCCATAGCACAGTATAGTTATCAAACCATTGTACATTGATCGGGTCCCATTCAGTAAGCATGGTCATGTAAGTGCCAAGACGTGCACCATATATAGCCCACATGCCATTCTCAACATCTTTACCTACATTATGCCAAATAGTTAAATTGTTTAGATTGCGACTTGCTACTGTTTCTTTTAATGCATCTACATTGGGTTTAGATCCTTTATCAAGAACCATCTTTACACCTTCACGAAAACCAGCTCTCCAAGCTTGAAATGGGGTATGGTTAGGATATGTCGTAGAATAACAATCATACATCGCCCAATATATATTATCTTTACTATCTAAACAAAAATCAGCTATACGTGATACATCACCGTCTCGTTGATTCTCATGTGTTTCCATGTTCATTACATAAGTCTTAGTCCATGAACTCATGCCACCATTACCATAACGTAATCCATTAATGTTATTAATAGCTTTCCAACGATATTGTGCTTTTTTATATATAGGGTCTTTATCAGTAAAATCTAATTGCATGTTGAAGAAACTTTCTTCAGGCATGTTGTCCCCATCAATCAGAATAAAACGTTCAGTATTACTTGCAATTGCGGCTGCTTTATGTGCCGCATCACTACCTTTTACCCCGTCTACTCTTTTAGCCCATGGCACCATGTTCTTAATCTTAAGCCAGAATTCTTCTTTCTGTGGTTCATCATAACTAAGATAGACACAATCTAAATCAGCTACATCTATAATATCATCAGAGTTCATATGTTGTTAATTTCCATTTTTGTTTTCTATCAGTATATGTGCTATCAACTATTAAACTTATATCTTCGGGATGACAATCTATACCTTCATTATCATTTGGCATTAGTTTATGTACTACAGCATTAGGTGCAACTGTAGATATTTTATTGTCAATCACTCTAATATCAGGTCTTGCGGCGGCAAATGTAATTGCATCAATCACAATGTAATTACCGGTACCAGATTTATCCCCACTGTAAGAGAGTACATTACCGTTAACATCGTAATACAATCTAAATTCCGGTGGTTCTAGTTTAGGTTGTTCCCATAATATGATATAATCTTTTTCAGTAGTCATTTGATACTTTCTAATATTTTATCACTAAAACTCTTTATATGATAATGTAATGGATATTGTTGTGGGATAGTTTGAATTCTAATCTGATTGGGTAAACATTCATATATGAAAGTGTCAGTCCAATTTTCTGTTGGGGTACCGTTAATATACTGTTTCATATGAATCATTGACATTTCTGTAAAGATAGGCATCATCGTTTTCTCTACGCCCATAATATGACATGCTATGGCATATGCCCAATCCGTTGTAGCTAGTTCTTCGGGATTACACTTTAATATATTTTTATACTCAATCCAATTTTCAAAAACATTTCTCACAATATCAAAAAACTGTTTTGCAGTATCTGATTTTTTAAAATATGTTATTGCATTATACGCATCAGGTAAATTGTTATCATCAATAAATCTACGATATAACCTGATATCTGATATTTCTTGCTTAAAATTTCTAATAGAACTTGACACCACTACATCTTGTTTAGCTAAAATATCCCACCAGTGCTCAATGTTACGTGGAATATACATATCTGCTTCTAATTTAATAGTTTCATCATATGGGCTTGCTTCATATACTTGCCAATCATTGATTAATTTCCAATTTTCTTTTGGAGCTAAATCGCCATGTGGCAACATATCAGTAGTAATTATAGTTACATTAGCATTAGGCATAACACGTTTTATACTTTTTTCCAATGCTTCAGCACATTTAGTATATCTTGTTGTAGCAGTATCCTGCGCCATTATTACAAATCCTCTAGTCATGCTATTAGCTCCATAAAGTTTTCTTTATTCATAACATGAAAATCGGTATCTTTGATAGTATTATATTCTTTACGAATTTTACCACGTTGCCAATTATCAAACATTACCGTATATTCTGTATTAAATTCAGTATCATTGTTTCTATGAACACTGGTGTTTTTTCCTACATGAACTAAATTCCAAGGGATTATATCTTCAATTGGCATACCATGTCCGTTAGCAATTCGTGTCGCTAATGTTAATGCATAATCATTCCTAAAAGTAGAAGAAATGAATCCATGCATATTAGCGTAATGTTCAAAGTTATTTTGAATTAGTTTTAAACAGTCAAAAATTTGTTCTGCCCGTTTAGTTCTTTTGAAGTTAACTACGGTTGCCCATAACGTATTAAAACTATAGACGCTTAACATTTCTTGAGGGACGCCCGGATGCATTAAAAAGCTAGTAGTATCGTGACAGCAGAAATCAGTGGGTAATTCAAATGTTGTTAATAACTTAGTTGAATTTACCATATAATCTGTGTCTAATAACAATGTTTCAGAGTATGGGCTTAGTTCAAATGCTTGATATCTACCCTTGTTAATCCATATACCCCAATCACGCCTGTTATTCTTATCGGGTGTTATGGTTATAGTGTTATCAAAGACATAATCTCTGTTATCAGGAATAGAACTTACATCTGTCACTACAGTAACAGGCAAATCTAAAAAATGGTTAATGCGTTTAGCGGTAGCAACTGCCATTTCATAGTAGTTGTACTTGGGTGAATTAAACGCAAATAATAATGCGCCTTTGCTCATCGTTTTTTCTCTAATTCAGCCCATTCATTATACCATTCTTCCATCGTTGTTTTATAAACTGTGTTAAGTTTATCTAACAATTCTTGTCTAATAACTTTAACTGGGTTATTGAAGGTATCAATAATAATAACTTCTTCATTTGATGTTGCAGTTAAGAAGTTGATAATTTCTAAATTGGCTCGCCATAAACCATTCTGATCGGCTACGATAAATTTACTATCGTACTTGTCTTTTAAATAGGCTTTTGCGGAATTGTGATTGAAGCGGGCTTTGGCTTCGGTTATTAATGACTTTGTATCCATATAGACTCCTACGAGTATTTAGATGGATACAACACTACCCTTAAAAATTATGAACCTGTTACAGATCCTGCAACAGCAATTGTTCCCCAGCTGTTAGCCAAATAAGTTGTTTCTGGAGCTTGTGCAGTAACGGTTACGGTAGACCCGGTACCAACTGTAAGTCCATCTGGAACTTCATCCCAAACTGTATACAATGTTACTACACTACCTGCATCACCATTTGAGCCTTGTGAACCATTTGATTTAGCAATAACCCGAATAAAGGTGCTTAGATAACCAGATGGGCCAGTTGATGCAGTTTGAGTGAACACATTCGCATTACTTATTGTCATTGCATAGTAACCAGAATTAGTGCTGATTGTGGGTGCTGAACCACCGCCACCGACTTTAGTAATACCATTAAATGATGTACTAGAAATTGTTACTGCACCTGATGTAGGTGCAGACATTACAACTGTTCCAACATTGCTTGTTAAATTATTGAATAATAAATTGATACCTGCTGTACTATTAGCATGTGAACATGTTAATTTTAGTTGTCCACCTGAATTAAAGAAATATCTTGCGGCATCACCATTAGCAAAAGTAACAGTATGTGTAAAGGTAAGTGCATTTATCCACGTGCTACCATAGGCAACAGTGTTAGCTGTTGTGCTACCTTGTGTAGCCGCATTGCCTCTACTAGAATAAATTGATGTTAGATTAGTAGGGATAGCGGATAGATAAGTTACATTACCACCGGTAGCCGGGGCAGAGACACTAGTAATAAGAGTTCCTTGATGTGATGCAGAATTTGATGTTTTGTTTACTAAGTTTGCCCAATCAGTTGCATATACTATATTACCAACAGCCACATTTGCCAGTGCTGTTTGACCATAACCGGCAGTTGCACCACCCGTTCCCCAAGTAGCATTAAGAGTGTTAATAGTAGTTGTAGGATTACCACCTACAAGTGTATTATAATCTGATGCTTGAATATTTCCATTTAGTGCGTAAGTCATTTATTATCCTTTAATTGAAACAAATGCTTCTACGGTACCAATATCATCTGTAGTTTTATTAGCTAACGCACGACCAATCACATTAAATGATGTTGCTTCGCCTTCTGTGGCCGCCCGAGCAATACCGTTGCCAGCTGATACTAGACGTTGACCTTTACGGACTTTACCAGTAACTTTAACTTGTACTCTACCTCCTACAGCTACTGCAGGGTGAGAATCATCATCGCCGGCAGTTGCATTCATTAAATAAGCCGCTGTGTTTGATACTACACCAAATACATCTTCACTTAATTCATTTACTACAGCAGTAATTTCAGCATCACCGCCTAATTCAACCACAGTACCTGCATCGTATGGTGCATCTGATTCAAATCGTTCTGCTAAGTCAGCGTATGTAGCATTTAATCTTGCACTTGCACCTAATGTCCAAATACCAAAAATTGTGCCGCCACCTGCAATATTACTTGTTGTAATTTTAGTAGGGGCAATGTTTCCTGTAAATTGTGATACTGCATTTGATCCTGTTAGATAGTCAAATACATTACCATTGTTATAGGTACCAGATGGATTGAAAGGGTCTCCATTAGCATAATAATAATTGTTTGTTTTAATACCAGTAGTAGAGATATTACCATTTGCAACTACTAATGAGTTGCCTGCTAATCCACCTGTAACAGTCCATGTACCTGTAATATTAGCTGAAGTAGTAGTAGATCCACTAGTAATAATTGTTGTATTCAATGTTGCAATGTTAGCTGTTCCAGTAACATTAGCATTTCCAATAGAAGCATTAGCAGTAACGGTTGCTAGACGAACAGTTATTGTGTCTCCAATAATTGCATTATTTGAAATAATATTATTTGCTTGTAAGTTACCAGTAACAACTACTGAACCAAACGTTGTATTTCCTGATCCACCTGATTGTGCTAATGTTAACCATGCATTTGCATTAGTAGTATTATCTGCTGGACAAACTAATAGTGTACTAGTGTTAGTATTAAACCACAATTGGCCTCTTAGAGGATTTGACGGGGGAGAAGAATCTGCAAAGTTTTCCATTGCATGAACAAAGTTAGTATCAAGTGATTGACCATACCCTGCATAATTTCTGCCCGGTAGGCCCAATGATGTACTTGTCGTATTGATAGTACCGTCAGCAATGGTAGTTAGAACTGTTCCATCACTTTTTACAATCGTATATGCCATATTAAATTACCCCAATATTCTGTTATTTATCTTAAATTGTCACTAAATTTGTCAGACTTTGAATTCTGACTGTATAATCTATTTGAATTTGTCTATTCAAACTCTTTTGAACTGGGTGAAAAATCACGTGGGTTAAAAGGCGTGTAAGCACATTACCGTTACTATCTGTACCGTAATTTGCTAATAGACCTAATTCATCAAAAATATATGCTGAATCAGTTTGTGTGCTATTGTCAAATGCATTTTGTCCTGCAGGCTCACCGTAATCTAATAAACATTGTACTAAAATATCAGTATAAACTCTACCAGTAGTATGAGAAACTGTCATTTTATTTCGTGTAGGATCTAAATTGAAAACACTAGTATCGTCCACAATCTTAGCATATGTTTGATTATATAGGGCCGCATTTTGACCAGTAGTATTTGGGGGTAGATATGTGATTACACCTGTTTCATCTACGCTTGCACCGCCGTTCCCAAATGCCATCTGATATATTTCTCCATAACCTCGACTGCTTAATGTGTCAGCAATGGCTTCGGACATGTTCTCATAGTTAATAGCATTATGCTTATCTACTAAAACTTCTCCGGAATTGGGGTCATAAATCTTTAAAAACCCCTCTACTTTATATGATAGTGTTATTACTGACATTAGTTATCGCCCCGTTTTTGAACCAAAACTTCTTTTGTATTTGGATCAGTTATTTTTATATGAGATGAAAAGTAAAACCCACCATGTTCGTCAGGTTTAGGACCATATTCCTGTACAGGTTTAGTCTTGTTTTCTTCTGTATTATTGTTCATATATTTATTTATCATTTAAGATACATCCGTATTTAAGAAAATCGCAGGATCCGTATCACTAATTTGCAACGGATCTCCCTCTACTGGATTATAAACATAGCTATTCCATGTTTGTGTATAGTCTGCCGGAGGTTGCAAATTATTAGACAATATTCCAAATACTTCTGTATATAACGGGATATATGTCTGAGACCCTGTACCATTTGTACCACGCTGTAATCCAGACAATGTATTAGCGGCTAAATCAACTGTAGTAAATTTGATTTGCTCTCCGTTAATATATATCAAATTGCCCTCAATTGTAGTAATTACTAAACTGTCACTTGCTGTAATTACAGGGGTTGTAGGATTAGATATAGCTAAAGTTGGTGCAATATCTTGGATTACCACAGTGTAGTTTGCAGGATCTATATAATTACCGGTAGTTTGGTTATATACAATCACTTGAGAAATAATATTTTTATCAGCGTTCAATCCAATATAATACAATCCATCGGCAGATGGTCCAGGTGCTGCTGTATATTGCACAACAGTATCTGTTATTCTAGTAACATCCGCAACATAAATTGTAAAATCAGTATCATATAGCGGCGCAACTAACCAAGTTCTAGTATTGGTATTTGCTCTGAATACTGAAGGGGTACTACTCTTATTGACATTCTGTAAATATACCTGTTGATTTGGAGTAGCACTTGGCATCATACTTGTAATAGTAATGCTATTTGCACTAGTAATTGTAGATAAAATACTTAGATTGTTATTGGCATTCAAATATAATAAGCTTGATGGTACACGATAACCATTAATTGTTACCCATAATCGAGAAACGTCAGTTTGATCCCAATCACTATCTACGGTAAATGTTTCATCTAACCAAACATAGCCGCCACCTGTATATGAGGATACTGATATTACTGGATCATTCTCGGCTACTATACTATAATATAAATCAAATTGAGTAGTACTTATGTAATCCACATAATAAATGTTATTATTCAATTGTACTGAACCTGTAACTCCGTCAATTCTAACAATATCGTCTGTACTTAAACCATGAGCAGTTACAGTAGTTACACGAACAGCAGGTTGACTAACCGTAATATTATTGTTAATATAACTAATAGCAGATACCGTTGCACCTGTTAAGTTATACTGTGTATTAAAATATTGACGATCGGTTAAATTATAACTGGTTACTGAAATTATATCTCCAGTAGTAACAGCGGATCCAAATGTTATAGTATTAGCAGTTGAATTAATAGTATATGTAGAGCTATTAACTCTTAATCCATTCACTTCAACTACTGCATTTAATGGGTTATCACCGCTTACATAATTATTCAAGGTGTACGGACCAACTGTACCGTCAGCTTCAATTAATTGTGTTTCTGGTATAGTATAACCATATTGAATTGGGTATGTTTCTCCAAATACAGTGTAAGTTAAATAATCAACAGTATCATCATATTGTGCCGCAAAAATCATTTTTGCTGAAGTACCGTTATCTGCTATACCAAATGCATAATCGTTGGTGATTGCTATCGCACCACCGACTGCATCAGATAATACTACATCACTACCAGGAGCTAATGTATCACGAATAGTGAATTCATTGCCATCAATTATTGAGTTAACATAATATACTGTTTGCGGTATAATATCATTACCAAACATTGTATCACTAAAAACAATAGAATCATTTACCGACATACCATCTGTAGTATTACATACAATAGTATTTGTACCATCATTAGTTTGTGTTACCCGATTAGTGTGTCCTAATACTAGTTTAGTACCATTATGATATACAATAGGATCTGCCCATGGAGTACCACTTCCAGTTTGTATAATAATATCCATTGATCCAGTATCAGTCGTTAGTTGGAATGTTGGTCCAGCTGCACCAAGTACAATACTATCAGATATAGTAATTTTCTTTGTTATAGTACTTATGGTTTTAACATAATAATGAGTTTCTGCAACAATATTGCCAAATACATCACCTTCAAATATAATTTGATCATTTAATGTAAAGTTAGTAACATCATCACATAATATAGTATCTGTTATGCTTTCTGTTTGTGTTGCTATAACATTAATTGGTTCTGTACCTGGTCTAATTACACCTGATCCACTAGTCAGAGTAGCAGAATAATTACAATTTAAATAAATCTCATTGAACCCGGTTCCACTATTAGTTCTAATAGGATCAGTTTGTGAATTAGATTTTTCTAATTGATCGCCGTTACCTACTTCATATACATAGATGCTTATAGAATCACCAGCTGGCAATGGTAATGCTAATGTGATTATTTTATTAATCCAATCAACAGTATAATCCGGTGTTATACTATAAATATTAGGACCAATCATTGCTGTACTTAAGTTAGTAGTTCCATTTATTTGATATACTGCTATTTGTGCCGGTGTTTGTACAAACCCATCAAAACTGAATGTTACTTGTGATCCTACTGGACTAGTCTCATAGTTAACTACGTTATATCCCACATGTGCATATATATCTGCATCCCAGTTAGTTCCAGGACGGGTAGTTATAATCATAGTTAAATTATCAGATACAACTCCTGGTACTAATTCTTCTGGACCGTAACCTGCAGTAAATGCATCACCCTGTACATCATATACAGTAGGATCTGTAACAAAGATATTGCCACTAGTCCAAGTTGTACCATCAGTACTCTTAAGTATAATATTATTATTACCAGTGATTATAAATTCACCTGCATCATTATTCCAAATAACACTATTTAGATTTTGACTAGTACCGGATGTTCTTACATCCCAAGTGCTTCCGTCTGTTGTCGCAATAAAACCGGATGCACCTACTACAACAAACAATCCAAGATCAGCAGAATACACAACATCTCTTAAGTTAGCACTGCCGGTACTGATATCATTCCAGTTACTACCGTTAATACTTGTAAAGATTGTTCCGTTATTTCCTACTACAACAATAGTGTTGTTACCACTAGATACACCATATAATGTTTCTGCTGATGCTGATGGTGTTATGTTTGTCCAAGTTATTCCATCTAAACTTTTTAATATAACACTCTGTGACGCAGTAGGAATAACAGAATAATCAGGACCTGTCCCTACAGCAATAAAGCCATCAAAATTGTTAATAGATATAGCAGATACTCCGTACAATTCTACATTAGTAAACTGATATCTTTGTATCCAATCATATGCATTAGTACTTGATAAAATTACATCACCGACTGCAACATATACTCCATTAAAATATGCAATACTATTTAAACTAGTGTTTTGTATATTAACTGTACCGTTTACTAAACCAGTAGTAGTCCACACTATTCCGTCATTACTCACAAAGATAGGAGTTGCTTGATTTTGACTAGTCATTACATATGTTGAATCAGCATATAAAATATCTGTCAAAGCTAACGGTTGATTTGCTAATTTATTAGATAACCATGTAACTCCGTTAATACTAGTAGTTATATCAGAATACGTTGGAGTATTTGCAGGTGCAAGATAATTTACACCATCCCATACTATTGAAGTAGTATTTAATTGAGTAGGACTAAACGGAGTATCCTGTAAATCTGTATCTAACGTAAAAGTATCTGCCGGTGCAAATGCATTACCTAAATAGGTGCTATTTGGATATGTAATGCCATCAACCAATTGTGTCAAATCCAATCCAGGCATATTAACAGTTGGTTGATAGTAACCAACAATTCTATCTAATGCATTGAGCTTTCTGCTATCGCTAGATAACAATTCCCATTTACCAAATATAAACTCGGTGTCATTGTTGCTAATAATACATTGATAAACTCTGTTATTATACTTAACAATACTTTGATTAAAGTAGAATGGTTCTGGTAAGAATGCATAATCGCCAGTAGTGTATGGGAAATTAATTCCACTAACCGGTATTTGCAATAATGAATCACTATATACTTCACATTCTGTAGGACTAATAACTTTTAAGTAATATTGTTGTACATTTTCTATCGGAGTACCTGACGCAATTATTGATGTTATTTCTCCATTAGTACCAATTGTATTAACCGTCATTACTAAATCATTTGCGGGAGTTGCACCTGTTAGACTAGTTCCTAGAATAGTAATTGTATTATTTACGGCATACCCTAAACCTTGACTGGTTATTAAAACACTATATCCACCTAATACCCAACTTACACTAAAAACAGGTGCTGATGTAGGGTACTGTGTCATCACACATGATGTTGTCACATTGGTAACAACATTTACTGATCCGCCACCAAGAGTAGTTGATAATTTAACATAGGGCTCTCCGGTTAATGTCATTAAACCGCTATCAGCAGTTAAATCAAATTCACTTCCACTAGGTGATTCAGATATTGTAAAATGTGTTCCGTCGTTTACTGTTTTAATATAATATACTGTGCCTAATAGTGTGCCACCAATTGATGATCCTGTAAATTCTATAGGCATATTTACATAGAATCCTGCAGTACTTGTACATGTTAGCACATTTCCTGCAGAAGTAGCTGTTACTTCTGTTTGTACAGTACCAGTATCGATTACATAGTAAGTAGTACCTGTACTTAATGGTCCGTACGATGTACTTACTCTAATTGGCATATTAACATATATGTTTGTTAATCCACCGGATCCAGAATCAATAGCAAAATAGTCTCCGGTAGCTAAAGCACTTACTACATCACGTGTAATAAGATTCCCATTAGTGCCTGTTAATCCAGGAATTGCCGCTTGTGTAGGATAAAAACTAAATTGCTGACCAGTAATTTGTCCTGGGCTTACAGGTAGACCAACGTTACATGTCATTGTTCCAGTAGCGGTAGTTAGTTGAACAGTATCTTTTTGATTTGTACCAAGCATTGTAGATGTAGATGTACCTGGATTAATAGAACTACCATTAATAACTGTTGAGATTTCAAATTGTGAATTGTTATTAACTGCACTTACATAATAAGTAGTACCCGCAACAATATTAGTTGAACCACTAGCAACACTAATATCAGTAAAGATAATAGGATTATTTACAGAAAGTCCTAATGTAGTTGTACATGTAATTAAATTACCAGTAGAAGCAGTTGCAGTTACATTAATTGTTATGGGTTCTGATGAGGTAGACATGGTAAATGTCGTTGCATTTATTACAGTAGTAATGTAATAAGGATCGTTCTCAATGACACCACCAAACACCTCACCAGTAAAGAATATAGGCAATCCAGTATAGAAGCCAGATGTTCCGCCCAATCCACTACCATTTAATGGTATAGTTAATGTGTTGACTGTTCCGGTTGTAGCAGTTGTATCTAATATGCCTGGATAGAAAAGTGTAACTATCGCTGTATTAGTGACTTCACCTACATAACATGTTAACCCAGCAGAGCCCAAAGCTGTACCAGACATTGATAAAACAGTACCCGGTACACCGGCTACAATAGTAGCTGATAAAGTAAACTTATCACCGTCAACTAATGTTTTAACGTAATATGTTGTACCTACAGTAATATTACCAGTAACTGAACCAGAAAACTTAACTGGCATACCAATATAAAAACCTATAGTAGGATTTGGATCAGTGTCGCTATTAATAAGTGAAGCACCTCCATCTACTGCTGTAATAGTTAATTGGTTATTAGAAGTATTGATAGCCGATACAGTTCTATTTAACGAACTCCAAGTTAATACTTCATCATTAGTAACACCTTCAATTTCAAAGGTTGCTCCTTGAGCACTTGCTAAGATAGAATCAATAGGTGGATTATATCCAAACTCAGGTGGTGCAATAGTAATGCTAGAACTTGAAACTCGTTCGCTATTATGGTACGTGCCGGCATAGTAACTACCATAAAATGCTCCGCTTTGCCAATCAGTAACTTGTGAATTATATGTTGTTCTATCAAAACGTAACGTGATTTGATTTTCTCTTATTGGAATAGAAGTTGAAACACAACTTGCTCTAGCACTAACATTTAACACGTTATTGGAACCAGATCCTGTATTAAAAAATACTACTCTATCATTATCATTAATTGCATCACCATAATTAGTGTATAGTGCTATAACAAATGCAGGTGATGTTTCTAATACATTTACATAATAATATTGATCTGTATCTAAACCACCAACAGGGGTAGTATCAGCACCTACAGTGTATTTTATTAAATCACCTGTTTGTAAGAACGGTGAATATAATACAATAGTGTTGGTCAATGTACTTACTTCAGTAGACGCAAAAGTAATTGAGATCGAAGGATCAATTATAATTTCTGGTAAAACTGCATAACCAGAACCCGGATCAATAACGTCAATACGTAATATAGAATCTAAATTCATTACTGCTTGCAGTACTGCAGGTGTTCTCGGTGCTGGATATATACTTGTATCAATATATGCAGTTACTCTAGGAGGCTCAGTATATCCTCTTCCACCATTCAATAACAATACAGCAGGTAAATTAATTGTAATAATTTCCCCAGGAATATGTGCTGATATTGGTGTACCCTGTACACCACGAGTTAACCCACTTAAAGTACTATTAGCTCTATCTACGCTTGAATAACCAATCAATTCATCACCAATTAATATTGTACCGTTGATTGGGAATCCAAATGCATTATCTACTGCAAATGCACTAGTGTTTAATGCAATATAAGAAGCTAATACCGTGATTTGATAATCATTAACACCCGTAATACTCAATCCGTAATTGTTAAACCATTCAGTATACGGATCAGTTTGCCATATTGGGTCAGTTGGTAAATATTGATTGGCTGCACTAGGATTAGCATATACTAATTCAGGTGTGACAAATTGTTGTATATCAGTATTATATTGAGCCGGTAAATCAAAATCAGTAATGTTGCCTGCATATACATCAGTTCCGGTATACTTAAATAAGAACTCTTTAACAACTACGTGATATGGTTTTACTTCATTAATATAACCAGCTAAGAAATCTTGATTATCTGATTGAAATACTTCAATTGGGCGCAATTCACGAATAGTATGTGCTACATCAATAAATGATGTTTTATTCAACCATGGTAAATAATTTTGCGATTCAATGGCTTCACTTTGAATGAATTCAAATAATAAAACTAAACTCTTATTTCTATAAATTAATAAATCATTTGTATAAATTTCTTCATTCAATGCTCTTACAATACTACGTGTTTCTTGTGAAGGATATGTATCATATGGAGTAGTGTCAAAGAAATTATCACCAAATCCCAATCTAGCAGTTGCATAATCCCATAAGTTACTACTAAATGCAATTGTACCGTCTTGTAAACCAATACGTTCCCATGTATCTAAATTAGTATAAACATAAGTTTCTGTTTTACCGTCACCGTTAGTGTTAACAGTTACAATCAATCCTGCTGTAGCATTAATTGTTGATAGATCAGCATATACAGGAACTTGTAATGCTGATTTAGTATTATCATCATATCCAGTTGCCCACCAATTAATATAAGTCCAGTAATCAGCGGTATTGTAGAATGGTATAATTGGGCCAGTCCAAGGGTTAACACTATAATAATCAGTTAATGGATCAGTATTGTATATTGGATCAGTTGAAAGATTAGTTGCACCTATAGTATATAAGAACAATGACCTACGTGTTTCAGTAATAGGATATTGTGCTAATATTTCATTAGCATAAGTCAAATAATTTTTTAATGCCAAGAATCTATTAACAAAGAAACTTTGTCTTGGACGTGCATATATACCATTTTGTACTGGTTTAGGTAAGTATGGATCCGGAACTACTGCACCTGATTCATCTACACCACATAAACTATCTAACATTCTATCATATAATGATTCTGGTACATCAAGACTATTCGTGGTTGGTAATCCAGGTAAGAAGTCATCTGCATAGTTAGTACGAATTAAATTATATAAACTATGTGAAACATCATCATTTGTACCTGTACCAAAGCCAATATGTAATACAGTATCATTTGCATTAATATTATCACCGCAATTGTATAATGCAAAAATATCTTGTTCTATTGGTGCAAAATAACTAATGCCCGAATTTATAGGTGATGCAATATAAGATTGAATAATACTATCAGCTAAAGTTTTTCCTCGTTTAGTGAATATTATATTAGTATTACGAACCCAATAGAAATATATTGGAGTTAGTACACCGGTAGCATTTAGTGTGTATTCAATTGCATACGCATCAACGTTAAACACAGTGCCTGGGCCCACATATGATATTGGAGGAACATCACTTGTTATCCAACTATATACTGTTACATCACTGCCCGGGAATACTTGACCCCACCATTTACTATTATATACGACACTATTTTGATGATAATTAACAAATTTAGTAGTACTTGTATTGAACCATAGTTGTCCAACTTGTGCGGCTCCCCAAACCATTGCGCCTTTATTAGCACTTGGCGAGTTATATCCAGCCGGATCAGTGTTAGAAACAACATCAATATTTTCTCTTACTGAACCTAATATTTTACCTTGTAACGGATCAATATAATCTAAATTGTCTAATGTGTTATTAGTTATTGCACTATATAATTGAATTCCTTGAAGTCTACTAGTGTCAACTATTGCAGTTGAATTTCTATAAACACTCCAATCAGGCGCACCAATAGTATTGATATATGTTACAATTTGTCCTGCAACTGTATCTGGTTTGAAATCTGGTGTTCCAATAACAACATGTGAGTTATTAAATTCGATTGCATGTCCGTACATTGGTTGACTACCATATGTTTCATTAATATCATTAACACTTTGTGCATATACAAACTTACCACAATTAGCTAATGATTCGTTGTAATCTGATAGGTAATCAAACATATAAACTGCACCAGCATTTCTATATGAATCTACCCACTGAGTGGCATTATTATCAAATAATGTATCATTGTCATAATTTTCATCATCAGATGAATCGAATGTTGTTGCTTCAAAACGTGTAGCAGTTGGTGCACTAACAACAAATGAATTAAATTCGTTAAATTTAACTACATTACCAAATTGAGTAGTACCTTGTACATGAGGATCATTAATAATTTGTGTTTGAGTATAAGTATTAAATCCTAATTCTGACCATGTTGCAGTTGCCAATGCTGTTACATTAAGCTTATCATTAACTGATGCTAATGCGGTGTCAATTAAACTAATAATTAATTTACCTGAGGTTGCTGTTGCTTGTACATTTGTGATGGTTGCTTGATTAATTGCAGTAGCGGACGATATTGCGTTACCAGCTGGTAATACTACCATATAACCATTTATTAAAATAGTTCTATTAGTTGTTATGGCACAATCATTAGTACCTATAACCATACCGTATTTGCCACCACCATTAGTATAACGATATACCGCACCTTCTTGTGCTAAACTGTTTAATTCAAATGGTGCTCCTACTAATACTTCAGTAGCATATGTGTTTGTATCAACACTAATACCAAATTGCACACCAATCTTGGGTGTGTTTTCAGATGTAAGAGTTTGTGATAATACAAAATTATTACCACTTACATTTATAATATCACCTGCATTTAATGCACTGTATACGTACAATGTTGACCCTATAACTGCATAATTATTATCAGTAATTATAGTACCATTAACATTAATTAACAACGGTGTTGTCTGTATAGTACATGTCATGCTACCGGTGTCAGTAGCTAAATTGATAGGAGCTAATGCGTCACGTGTTGCCGCAATTCTAAAAGTAGTACTTGTTGGTTTATCATATACATAATAAACTGTATTGGCAGCAATTGCGCCGGCTGATAGTAAGGTCCCAGAGAATACAACAGGATCTCCTACACTAAAGCCAGCAGAACTACTGACAGTAATTCTTTCAGTAGCGCCGGCTGTTGCTGTAGCAGTTTGTGTTACTGTAGTAGGAGACCACGCTAAACTAAATGTTTGCGGAGTAAGAGCAGTACTTGTGTATTGTGCTTCCAAATTTTGAACTGTTCTGTCAAACACATAAGTATAACCCCAATTATTAATTGCACTAGTATAATTTTTATTAGGTGTTCCAATAACAACCGTATCACCGTAGTAATCAGTTGAGATTGAATAACCAAAATTATCACCTGCTGTAGTTAAACCCAATGCATCTCCATCAATGATGTAACTGGCTTGATATAAACCGGTTACTTGTGATTTAAAATATGCATGTACACTATTGTTTACAGTATCAGAAATATATAACCAATTTTGATCACCGGATATTGCCAATGCACTACCCCAATCAGTGACTCCGCCCGGTGCAGATATATAATAAGGAGACCATGGCTCCGGTGGTATCGGGTCAATAATAGCCGAATCTAGTGGTACTAATTTATTAATTAAAGTGTTAATAACTAATTGATATATGTAGACCCGAGGAGTTCCGATAGGTTGTGAAACTACAAATATATCATCAGCATATGTAATTGTTGTACCAAATGATGCAGAACCTGTTATAGTCTGTACTAATTCATAGTTATTAAACAATTCATTAAAAGAATATCTATATGCAACCCCTGCATCAGCATCACCAATTAGATAACCCATAGTGTCAGTATATGCTACTGCACTACCAAATGTCTCTGAACCATCTTTAACTAACTCAGAATCATATCCGTAATTGATACTCTTGCGATATACTGCCCAACTACCGTCATTGTTTGTATCAACCCATACTTTATTTTTAACAAATTCTGTGTTCAATAAAGGTAAATTAATAATATCACTAGGGTTAGCAACTCGTTGTGATTGGAATTTAAATCCAATACCTTGACCAGCAATAGTTGTTATTGCCGGATCTAACGTAACATTAACTAATACACTATTAAGGTCAATAACAGTATTAACAATATAGTAACCATTTAAACTATCGTTGAAGTTTACAATAGCGAAAGGTTGATATTTTGATAAACCGTGTGGATTACTAAATGTGATAGTAGCGGTACCATTCAGATTATTTTTAGCAAATATAATTGAACCTAAACTTACAGGGGTCATTACTTGCCACGTACCTAGATAATCAGCTAACCAAATATATTGTCCTACATATAATTGTGATAGGGGTGTTACTACACCGCGAGGAGATGTGCTAGTGCTTAGGTTATTATAGTAATAAGCCGCAATACGCATATCATTAAAGTTAGCATAACCGGCATCAGGGAATAACACTGTGGGAGTATCTGTTGGTAAAGTAGGCAACACATCAGTAGATGTTATCGGACGTCCATAATTATATAAACTATATAACGGTACTTCTTGTTGTACTCCACTAGTAGATACACCGTTAGTTAATCCAACAATGCTTGGATTTCCAGTTAATAGACTTTGATTTAGTTTAAAATCAATAAAGTTACTATTTAATACTCCACCAAATTCACCAGCTTTAATAGCCCAGTTTTCATAGATATCATAATCAATGCCACCTTGCGCTAAGTTAGCTCCTCTAAATGCACTTACTGCATTTAATGTTCCTTTATTTTTAATAAAGTTTTTATAAACGTTAATTTGAGTAATGTCCGTTAAATCAGCAAGGGCCAAATAATCACGTGGTCTATACCCAATCAAGCTAAAACTTAATAAGTCAGCATCATTTTCTAAGTTAGCACGATTTACATCATAGTATATTGTGCTTTCATAAGAACGTGTACTAGTGTTAGGCAATAATCCTTTTTGTATTTCGTTGTAATCTGTTTGTTTCCACTCTCGTTCTTCAAATATTTCTTTAGGTTGAATAATTGTAAGCGCAATCCAGTATTTGTTCTTATACTTGACAATACTACCAGTGGTGTATTTGACTGTTTTATTCCAATCAAGTATGTTATCTTGGTTAAGTATAAAGCCTTGTGCGTCAACTGTACCATTCCATTCTGCTGTTTTTGACCCACGAACAGTTATTCGATTTTGACGTAACCCAGTTGTTAAATTATAAATTATATCATTAAACAATGTAATATTATCAAACACAATACCATGTTCAAAATTACTAATGTTGAATTGACCATACGCAACAGTATCACCTTGATTCAATGGTTGTGCTGTAAACAGTGTGCCGTCACGTACAATACTTAAGTCTGTACTTTGTATTGGATATAGATTTTGATTTAATACAAAGTTTTGTTGTTGTACTGTTAAAGGCTGTACTATGTAACTATCTTTGTTGATAGAAATTAAATTAGCGGCAGGGTTAATATTGACAATGCTTCCTACTTCCCAACCAGACTGTGCCCAATACAAGTATTCGGCTACCATTTGTCTCCAACTTACAGTTAAGCCAGATTCAATTTGTTCAAACAATACACCTTGGCTTGCTAAATATCTACCATATCCTTCTAAAAACTGTGCAACTTCTTGTACTGTAAAAAATTCTGTTCCGTATGCAACTACAGTAGGAGTATCGTAGTAATCCTTAGCTAATTGTACACTTAAACTTTGAACTGATACTCGTTCATAATTACCGTTAATTTTAGGTAATAATATATTAAAATATGCATTAGTTTGGCTATTTCCAAATACTTTGTAGCCAGTACTAGTTAACTGCACAACAACACCACTATAAACAATCCTGTCAAATGGTTGGTTATCATATAACAATACTTGATAGCTTTCATCCGGAATTAATAGGCTACTGTTGTTGCTATTTGCTGTAGATTTTTCTACATAGAACTTTAGTAAATTCTTATCGCTGAAGCCGGCTAAACGATATACCAAACGAACATCAATGTTGTCTAACAAATCGGTAATGTTAGTAGTAGCATCAATACCAACTTGTTTTTCAAAGTCAACAATCCAATTGATATAACTTGTTTTAGCAATACCGTTACCATAAATTTCTACATCACTTATAACTAAATGACTACGGTCATTAACTAGATATTGGTTAAATTCTAAATTGTACTTGTAGTTGTCAACATCAACCCCCAAGTTAAAGAATTCGGCAGGCTTTGTCAATGCTAGTATACGCATCAAATCAAATGGCCAACTACTACTTCTACGATAGCTGAATTCTGCCGGGCCTACATCTCCCACTTTCCAATCACGGTTAAATGATGTGTTACTATAGTTACCTACAATAGATACAAAAGGTGATACTAAATTGCCTGCACTATCTACCGGTAATACTTGTAATAATTGAGGACGAATTGCTTGAGTAATAACAATTGGATATCCGTTGTTCCAATCAATACCTTGTGCTAAATCATTCCACAATACTAAGTTATCACTTGTATATGGCGCAGGTCCGTAACGTGTTTCCCACCATGATGGCTGATCTGTAAAGCCCAACATTTCCCATGGACTAGTATCTGGATTACTAGTATCATAGAAATATTCGTATATACCTCTCCAATAACCTTGCGGAATAACCTGTTGATTTATCTTATTACCACTTTGATTGTAATTATAGGTATATTCATTAGAAGCATTATAGAATTGTGTTTTATAATCAATTCTATTTTGACCAACCCAATTTAAGAAACTAGTTGAATAAATTTGTAATATTTCATCATAACTATAATCAGTATCTCTAAAGAAACCAGGTAATACTTCATATGCTTGTATAGGAATAGTATTACTTAATTTTAAATTATTATATATACGTTTTTCATATTCTAATAAAACCTGATCTCTAAAATCAATTAATTTACCGTCAATATAGTCTCCGTATAATTTGTTATATGAACCATCATGTCCTACAATAAAGTATGTAGGTGGAGTATATGCAGTATCTAATATTACTTCAGGTATTGTTGATGGATATAATCCTAATTTTGTAGGAGTATTAGGAACATAGCTACCGTATGTTTGATTATATTCTTTAATTGTAATTTGATCGCCGGGTGCTAAATCTAATGTTACTGTTAATGATGGACTATCGGTACTGACAGTATAATCAACACCACTTATTAATTGTGTAATTATTCCATTTGTTGTAGTCAAATAAACTAATACACCATTATAATTAGCTGTAGCAAAATTATATATTTTACTTAATGGATATATACTTACATCTAATGCATTAGCAAAACTATAGGTGTTAGTAATATATGCAGCCTTACTTGGCAACATATCACTCCAAAAGAAACTATTACTATCTGTTTTTGATTTAGTGATTTTATCTAATGCGTCATCTAACATAGTAGCCGGAGATAAACGAATATTATATTCACTATTGTTAACTGTATCTACTAGTAACGTTTTAAATGTAATATATTCTCTACTATTATACAACAATGCGTTGAATAAACTATGATTTTGTTTTCGTAAGAATGCACCCGGTAACACCAAGCTTGCACTATTTTGAATAATCTTATTACCATACGGTACCATATTACCCAAATCACGATAATTATTTGGACCAAATACTTCACCGGTAGTATTAGGATTATTATAGAAACTACTTTGATATTGACCACGAATGTCACCTACATTTACAGTAGTAACATCAGCATTTAATGGATTATTATTTAAGTTAATAGGAATACTATAATAAGCAGTTTCACTTACCTGATCACTTAATAATAAGATTTCAACTACGGTATCTATTAATGGATTTGGTACAGTAAAAGTAACTATTGTTTGCGTATCGGTTGTTACTACAGTATAATCTGTAGTATATTGAATTTGATTATTTACAAATAATTGTATAGTAGGCCATGCACTAGCAGAATCTGCTATTTTAGCAATATCACATGTATAAGTAGTTGTTGGATTAGTAGCGTAATAGTTAAATTCAAATATTTGATATTGTACGCTAGGAGCAATAGCTGTTTGCCAGCCCAATTGTCTTACTGGTGTTGTTAAACTACTGTAATTATAAACATATCCTGTATTAACTTTTTGAGTTATAGGGGTTATGCCACTAACATAATTAAATGATGCGGAATTTAAGGATACATCAAAACTGATATCGCCCACATTGTCTACTGAGCTATATAACAACGGAAACCCTAATACTGGATCGTCAATTCCTGCACCTAATCCATATGCAAATAATTTATTACCTGTAAATGATGTACCTACGTAAATATCTCTATTACCAAAACTAATTCCGTTATTATCAAACACATCAAATAACGGGGGTTGATTTACGGTTGTTTTTTGTTGACCTTCTATCCATTGCATACCATCAAAGTAAAAATCCATACCCTGATAGTTATAACCTCTAAAAGTTACAGTTTGTTCATTTGGTAAAATAAGTCCATCATCTGCTTCTGTTAAAGTCAACGTTGGTGTATCACCTTCAACTGTAGTTGAGAAGCGAGAAATATATATTTTATTACGTACTGCTAAATTAGTATCAGCCGCAAATATAATTCTTGCACCATCAAATAATGCATAGCTATCATTATTTGTATCATTCGCAATTAATGAAACGTCTGTTGAAGCTGAAACTACTTGAGTATCATTCCATGCTACTGTTATTATAAGGTTAGTCGTACCAGTTATTGCAGTAATTTGACTATTTCTAGGCAACTGACTAGGTAGATCAATAATTAAGTCATTTATATATTGACCAACTTGAAAGGTACCGGACACATCAACCTTTTGATATACATCTGCACTTGCAATACGTACAAAAGTAGATAAATTAATACCGGTACCCGTACCTACACCAACTGCAACACAAGTAAAAGTATTTCCTACTGCATATGTAACATCAGTAGTGCCGGCAAGTGTATTCCATTGCAATTGCGTTGTTGTACCTAATGCCGCAATTTTATATTTTCTTCCTACAACAAATGTAGTAGCGACAATTGGTGTTATTGATACAGCGTCAATAGTAGCAGTATAATCAGTATATATTTCTACGTCAGGATAGTAATTTTCTTGAGCAAATACTTGAGTAAATGCATCAGGTGTTCTAAAATCAATAAAATCAATTGGAGCTTTACCTACAACACCGGCATTAAATAAACGTAAGTTAGGGTAAAATTCTATTATAGGGCGCTTGGCTTTATTTTCAGCAGTAGCATAAAGTGTAGCTAATGCAGGATTATTATTATAGGTAGCAGTAGCATTGATTACATCAATATGAAACCAACGATTGCTACGTGACCATGCATTTTTATCAATACTATTTCTAGCAATTGTAATATAATCAGGTGTTACTGGAACATATAAGTTACTATCATAGTTACCAATATCATATGGTACCGTATCATATGGGATATATGTACCTGCAGTGAATGGTTCTGGGGCAATTAACGTAGTAACCGGTATTAATTCAATAGCAGTACCTACACCTTCAACATAGTATCTAACGTTTTCATAACTGGTTGGGTATATATCACCTGAAAATATTACTTTTAATCCATTAGTAAACACCACTCCATTTGGAGAAGTATAATTTGCCTTACCTATAATATCAGTAAGAATATTGATACGATTAGTAGTATTACTTGAGATTAATGTAATAGTGCCAATTTTATTAGATGACGTACCATCTTGATAATATAAAGTATCAAGTAGAGCACTTAAATATGGTATTAATGCTATTGTATCACTAGTATTTCGATAAAATGATCTACCAATCCATTCTGTACCAAAATTAGCAGTGATTCTTTCTTCAGATGGAATAGTACCGGCATCAATTAATCTAATAACAGGATCAGTTGGATCACCTTCATATGTAATTGTATAAAAGGTTGATGCAATATCAGTATAGTATCCACCTTCAAAGTTTGCAAAATTTAAATCATCTCCGGGAGGAGTATAAGGTGCACCGCCTACAGGAAATGTAACAGGTCCACTGTTAGTATTGACTGTTTGTGTTCCGGAACTTGCAGTTTCTTCATCATATAAAGTACTATCATAAAATTTTGAAACATATCCAGTTAATGCAATTGCAGTTCCATTGCCAGCACCTGCGCCACTAGCAATAAAAGATTCACCTACTGTATTTGTTGTTGCTCCAATTAATGTAAAATCGGTAGTGCCAAGAGTATTAATTTTATATGTATTACCTATAATAAAATCGCCGGCTTCTATAATAGAAATGTTACCATTATTATAGAACATTAAAGTAAGTCCCTCAAGTGAGGTAATACCATCTATACCATTTGTTAATTCACTAACCAATACACCGTTAACACTATCATACGGTAAAGTTGTAACTACATCTACTCGATTATTTCCTGGGAAATTATATTGATCTTGTGCGTTTTTATAAGGCACTGTGAATTCTACAACTCCAACTTCTGCACCATTATTAGAGACACCTAATATATCTCTTGTTGAAACATTAGGTTGAGTTGGGTCTGCTCCGCTAGTGCCCGGTGCACCTTGAATCCAGAATTGGCTATCTTGATTAACACTGAAACGATATGTTCCACCACGTAATAAAGTAAGTGATGGGTTAATAGATCCTTGACCCGCACCGTCTGCTGTGACAAGATATCCATTTGGAAGACTTGTAACAATATAATCAGTTGCATTATATACAGTTTCTGTACTAACTGTTACTGCTTCAGGACCATCAGGAATCCAATAATATTGATTGAAGTTAATAATTTTATCTAGGTTAGTAAAACTATCCCAAGAATAAAATTGACTAGTGAACAGTCTGTTGTTATCAGCAACTACACCACCTTCTAATTCTAAGCCATCAATAATACCTGGATAACTTATAAAGTCTTGTGCTGTACTTGTATCCTTTTTAAGAAATGTTACACCCGGATCAAGTTGATAGTCAGTTCTAACTTTTGTAGGTTCTGTAACATAATAATTTTTAGCATTAACTCCGTAACCAAATCTACTACCTATATAACCCTCAATCTTTTTAGTATTAGGCTGGTCTACTATTTGATCTAAAGTAGCATTTAAAAATTGACTGTTAGTTGTTGTTTTAAATATTTCAGGTAGAAAATTTAATGTTCTTATTCTTGTTGCCATCGTTTCTCTCTATGGTTATATAGTACTTATGCTATCTGTAATTGAGCTGGAGTAAGTGCCGCTATTACAACAACATCATTAGCTGTTGCTCCGTTAGCAAATATTTCATACGGCGCCGCTTTGATTTCGTACAAATCACCAAAACTCATAGTTGGATCATTTGGAACTAATACAGCAGAACTAATTAAATCACCTACTTGTGCATGTAAATATGCACTTAATTCACTAAAGTAAAATGTATCACCAAACGTCCAATTGTTAATACTAAAATAGGTATTCATAGCAGAGAGAACTGCACTACGAATTTCACTATCACTTGCATTTGTATTACTTGCTTTAATAACTTTAACTGTACCTCGTAATTGTATAGGTGCTTTGGGTCCAAACAACGGTAAAAACACTACGCTATTAAGTATAACACTATCACTTAACATCTTATAATCATTTAATGACCCGTATGCTTGTGACAACTCATTAATAGTTGGTCTATCTGGTTCAGGGACTGTGCCGGTTGTATCTTGTAACCAATTTTGATACGCGGTATAATAAGCTTGTGTTACTACATATAAATCAATAATGTTTGTTGTAGCAGGATCAATACGTGTAGTATTATTACTATTATGACGATATTGGAATTGTAATCCTTGTCGTCCGGGTTGCATACTATATTGAGGTTGTTCTGTTACAATATAATAAGGAGTATTTACAGTTTGATCCTGTACTGTAATATAGAATATATTATCTGTATATGCATAGAATAGCTGACCTTCAGGATATTCATATTTAACTACTTCAATTTGAGTTTTTGTAGCATATTGATAAACAACATCACTTGAGGGTATTAATTGTTTACGTGAAAGGTTAACCGCATCTTGTAGTAATACAAAGAATGCATATATACCAATATTAGTATTACCATTTACATACCCAGTTACTTCAGTAAAAAAGTCTGGGTTACTTACAATGGTTCTATCATTTACATCTATACTAGCTATTTCAACTTGGAAATCATTTACATAACCGTCACTCTCTACTGTCTGACCAATAATACTTGTTTGTACAGGTGTAGCCAATGGGTAATTACTACTAGGTTGAGTATTAGTTGCTAATACTTTAACAAAGTCTTGTAATATTTTTCCACTAAAAGGATCATATACTAATTTACCAGTTTCATATGTAAAGCGAGTATCTGCTACACTACCAAAATAGTATGCCAATGAACGATATGATATACTGTAACGATTATTACCTAAACTGTTAAAGTTTACAAAATAATTACTTGCATTATATGCTCCAATACTCCAACGATCTTGTGCTATAGTTAAACTATTATTAAAAATCAAACTAAAGCTTTGATTAAGTTCCATTCTAACAATACATTCTTGTATTACTATATTAGGCAATGAGTTATCAAATGCTGGCAGTATAGTAGATACTATAGCACCTTGGGGTACATATCCATTTAATGTTATAGGACCTAAACCATTACTGAATGCGCCTTCACCATTATTATATCCATCACCTACTACATTTAATACTGTAGTCCATATATAAGATTTATCAGATGGGCTTGCAATGCCAGCAACTAAACGATTAGTATCACTAAAGTAATATCCACTTGGTGCTACAAATTTCATCATTGCACCCTTAGTAGTATATTTCATATTATAGCTAGAATATGTTCCAACTGGTATAGGAGTATTTGCACTGCCAATTATATTATAGAAATAACCAGTTATACTATTAGCATCAACTGTTTGTTCTTCCCAATATACTTGGCCGTCGCCTGATGCGGTATCAACAGGATAACGTGTATAATTTTGAATGTAATATTGTCTTGCACGATTTTCTGCTAGTAATACTCCCAACGTATCAGTTAAGAAAGTAATAATATCACCCGATGTATTGATAGTTAATAATGTATTACCATTTGTACTATTTTGATATATACCACCATCGTTTGCAAAACTATTAGTACTGGAGTATTTTCCGGTAGGATCTAACAAATCTAAACTCTTTGATACACCAACAGAACTACGGTTAATAGCTTTGCTTTTAATAATAGAACTGTATAATGTATATGGGAAATTGTTATAATCTTCACCATTAACCATTCTATTCTGGGTGTAGTAGCGAGCAGGGGCACGTTGTTTAATATTTGCTAATGTTTCTCTTGCCTGTGCATTTGACACTGGTGTCTGTAATTCTAATCCTAATGTAAGTGTTTCTGTTCGTCCTACTCTACTAATATAGTTTATTGATACTGATAGATTCTGCATTTCAGTTGGATCTATTGTATATGTTAATGCATTACCTGCACGTACATATGCTCTAAATGTTCCAACTGGAATCTCGGAAAATACTCCATCACCAAAAACATAACTAACTTGGTCATTAAATCTTGAACCAACTGAAAATATTCTACGAACACTATTCTCAGTCTGTAGATAGGCATCGGCATAAACATTCTCTACCTGTCTCCATATAGTGCTATTAACCGTATTACTATTATCTGTACTTAATTGATACAACCAAGTATCTGTATTGTTGATACCTTGAATATCAATATCAACCACTTGATTACTAATTTGTTGTGCCAAATTAAAATCAAAATTCTGTAATGTTCCTTGCTTAAAATAAAAGAAGAAACCTGTATTTGGACTACCATAACCCAACTTATCATTACGATAAGCCATATTCATTCTGCCACTAGGGGCAGGTGGAATCTCATAAACATAATCTTCATTTAATGTAGTTGAACTAACTAATTCAAAATTCATTGCTTGATTATCTACAACCGCGGTAAAAGGTACTATTGGTAATGTAGCTTGTGGAATGTTAATAGCATATTCATCCGTCTTAATGCCTGAGAGTTGAGCACTATTACCTGGACGTCCAATACGTTGTGTATTAACCAAGGTAGCATTGATAATAGTATTGAATTGTTCTAACCAATTGACATTTGCAGGATCATTCCATAATACTGTTTGATTGCTTAAGTTGAATCCATTCAAATCAGTAATGTTTTCAGTTGTCTGAATACTAGTTACTTTAATATACCCTTGACCAGCTAGATTACGTTTAGGTGTATAGCTGACTAAGTTGGCTAATTTAACAACGCTATCTCTACGTTCAGCCGTATCAATAAAATTTTCACGTGCGTTTAAATCGCTACGGAAAGCTAAACCCTGTCCCATAAACGCCATAACGTCCATTAATGCAATGAATTCACTAGATTCAATGTAGTCGTTATAGGTTTCTGGATAGTAAACACGTAGATAGTCTATGAAACTTTTACGTAATGTTTCATAATCATATGAACGGAAATCGGCTTCACGGAAGGTTTGATAGATTGCCTTCCAATCGTTGACGCCGAATAATGCTGATTGTCGTGAGCTGGTTGCCATAGTGGTATTCTCTTTTAAGTATTTATCTTAAATGAAAACTCCACTTTTGGAAGATTATTGAATTACTGCTGTATTAGTACCATTATTAAAGAAAACACTTAATATTTGTGCATTATTAAAAGGTGCAACAGCTAGTTCTACTTCAATTAATATACCATTTTCTTGAGGGTATGCGCTGACAGTATTAACTATCATTCTTGGATCTTGATTGGCAACTCGTCTGATTTCAGTCTCTAATTTGTTCTGAACATCAAATGTATTAGGTTCAAAAACAAAACTCCAAAGAGTAGTTCCGTACCCCGGATTCCCTACTTTTTGCCCTTGTTGGATATTCAATGCGTTAATGAAATCCTGTATAACTAAGGATTGGTCAACTAATCTATACTTTTTTCCAGGGATAACTGGTTGTACCATGGAGCCCACTCCACCTGCAATACCTGCTGGTAAATTAATAGAGCGGGGCTTGTTAGCGTTAATTGTACTGAAACCTACATAAGTTGGCATGTTGTTGTCCTATAGTATATTTATATTTAACTTAATGATAATTTGTTGCGTTCACTTAAAATGTCATACCCCTTTATTTGAAGTTCAGTTAACTGTAGTCGTAGTGCTTTAGCTTTTTGAAGTGCCGCATCAATTCCTGGATCGCCTGCAGGTAAAGTATTCATTGCCTCTTCGTGTGCGTCTACCGCCGCATTAAACTGTGCTTTGACAGTTTTAGATTCCGCAATTACAGCATCAAATCTAACATCAAATTCTTTAAACTTTTCTTTTTTTGCATCAAGTTTAGCCATTTCCGATTTATATGTATCTTCACTTATACCAGCAAAGTTTGGTGCTGGTATTTTTGAGTTACCCAATAATGATGTTATTGATTGTGCTAGTTCACCCCTATCTGTAGTATTAATAGCCACAGTAGGTAGTTTGATTTGCACCGCGCCACCAGAACTCATTGCACTAATAGCGGCATTTAACTGTGCGGCTGCGCCGGCTGGCAGGCCCGCTGAAGCTAATGACGCTAGTGTAAGTTTTCCACTCTTTAAATCATCTAATCCTTTTGTCAATGCCCCGGCGGCTCCTGTAATTGCATTTAATGCACCCGAAGATGCTAATGGATTAGCAGATGCTAGTCCAGCTATACCGCTTGTAATTGCAGATGCTTGTCCAATTAAACCTGTTACTGCGCCAACTCCTGGAACACTCTTAATAGCACCAACTGCATTATTAACTACAGAAGCAACTACACTAGCACCTCCAGGCAGTGCTCCTAATCCAGTAGATAGGTTAGCTGTAATACCTTTTGTTACTCCTGATATAGAACTAGTAACAGCACTAAGTGCGCCGGTAGCAGAACTTAATGCTCCAGTAGCAGAACTTAATGCTCCGGTTAAACCACTAGTGGCAGAACTTAATGCTCCAGTTAAACCTCCGGTAGCAGAACTTAATGCTCCGGTTAAACTGCCGGCTGCAGAACTTAACGCTCCGGTTGCAGAACTTAATGCATCTGCTATGCCTCCTGCTGACGGGGCTTGTGCGGCTTCTTGCGCCTTCTCTGTTATATCTTTAATGTTCTGTGGTACACCTGCTGTTAATGTTGGCAATGCACCACTGATTGCAGAAAATGCACTACCGGCTACACCCTTGGCACTATCTAATAAGCCTGATAGACCAGGAATAGCACCTTTAGTCATTCCACCCAATGAGCCTGCAATACTACTTAAACCACCTGTTACAGTACTTGCTAAGTTACCAGCAAAATTACCAGCTGATACTAAACTACTAGCTGAACCCAATACATTATTCAATGCACCAGTGGCCGCACCTGTTATATTTGATACTGCCCCGTTCACTGCTCCTGTTAGTGCACCGGCTGCACTGCTAGCTAAATTAACAGTATTTTGTATACCGGCAGTTGCGGTGGACATTACTAAACCTGCAATTGCTGTACCTGATTCTTTACCAGTAATTAACCCTGTTTGTGTTAATGTAGTTTGTGCTTGTTGTAATGTAGTAACTTGTGTAGCTACTTGTGCTACCGTGTTGTTAATATAACTAGTTAAGGTTGATGCACCGTCTTTACCCGTAAACAAATTAGAAGTTAATGCTTGTTGAATTGTCTTTCCACCTTGTACTAAATTATTAACCAATGCTGCCGCACCCGGTTTAATTACTCCACCTGCTTCCATTTGTGCCGCACTTTGTGCCATAGCACCTACTGATGCAACTGCACCTTGCGCTGTTTGTACTATACCTGCTCCCAATTTAACTGCGGCTGCAGCCGGGCCATTTGCGGCAAGTGTAGACAATTGTCCAACTATCGTACCTGTTGTATTTTTATCTAATGCCGCACTGATTGCTGATGACGGAGGAACAGTAGATGCAACTGCAACTGATACTGGATTAGTTGGTGCACCTGCACTTGCATTTGCTGCCGCTACTGCCGGCGCTGGTGCAGCCGGCAATGCCGCACTTGCGTTGTTATTAACTTTAACATCTACCCCTTGATTTGCACTAGCCCATGGTGCATGAGCAGGTGCTCTACTTACAATACTTAATAATTTACCCGGAGCAGCTACCCAGCCCTTAGTAGCATCATTCAATGTGTCAGTATGTGCTACAACTGGCAATGGTTTTACTTCTTGCGGGACTAAACTAGATGCCCCTGTATTTAAATTAATTTTACTACCATTAAAATAGGTTATTGCATCACTATAAAAAGATGCATCAGCACCACTAGCAAAACTCATCTTGCCATCTACTTTAGCTGTATACTTACCAGAAGCATATAAACTAAAATCTGTTCCAACTTTTTGTGTAGTTTCTTTTTCACTACTAATTGCAATCGTATCTGCACTTATGTTTAATGACTTACCTGCATTAATATTAATATTATTATCAGCATGTAAATTTAAATCACCCTGTGTTCTTACATTGAATGAATTAGTAGAGTACATATCAATTGTACCCTCTTTACCCATTTCAATATAACTTTGTCCGTTGGCATGAATGATGAATAATGTTTGACCATCATCACTCATTAATATTTGATGTCCTAAACTACTACGTATTCTTACTAATTGATCTTTACCTAGAATGTCTCCGTCATCCATTACTAGGGTGTGCCCACCCCTACGTGCAATAACTTTTAAACCGGCGGCTTGTCCAGTATTACTTGCGGCATCAGCAATAGTCTCATCAGTAAAGCCGCCTTCGTATATAGGTCTGCCAGGTGTACTTACTCCCCAACCAACACGTGATGGTGCTTCACGTTGTGCGCTTGATCCAATAACACCTCTAATAGGATCTCTAACCAATCCCTGTTGTGCCAATATACTAGCAACATAACTATGTACAGGTTTAGCATCAGTTAAAAATCTGTTACTATTTGCCATGCCCTCATTATTAGTATTGAGGTTAACTACTGGTAATCTAACTGCACCACCTAACCCTTTTGCTTCTCCTGCATTTGCGACAATATTGGATGTTCCGCCAATTGCAGGAACCATTTGCAATGCTTCAGCTTGGGGTACGCATCCTATCCAAAAACCGTAATTAGGATCACCATTAATGAATATACATATAACAGTTGTTCCGATATCAGGCTGACTATTCCACATACCATAACTGTTAGGATTTTTAGTATATTCCCCGTATCCAGTATTTGCACCTGATGGTGTCGTTACTCCGTAGAAAGGAGTCATGTAACTAACAGTTACCCAAGAGTTACTATCATCAGGGTTTTGTCCACCCAAATCACTAATGTATACTTGTAGTCTACCTGAACGTACTGGATCAATATTGTCTTTAACAATACCGAATAACGGTACACTACGTAGTACTGCACCTCCTGCATCCGGTTGGCTTGCTTTTGTACTACCTCTAGGTTTTATTTCATCATATGCCATATATTATGCTCCGCCCCTTGGTCTTCCTAATAATCTTAATTGGGCATTTGTTGTTGCGTTATCTCTTGCTCGGGCCGCTAATGCCGCATTAGCCTGAGTTAAGTCTACTTCTCTACCACCTTGATTAGCAGGTTGTTTTGTAGGATTTACTACATTCTCATCATCCGGCTGAGATGCCGCATTAAGAGCTTTATTTGTAGTAGCTGGATATCTACTGGCTAGGTTATTTACTTCATTAGCGGCTTGAATTTTATCTTCTTCTGTAATAACTGGTCCAAGTCTAGCATCACTAGCACCAGTTTGTCGTCCACTTGCGTCTAATACGACAGGTCTGCCGGCTGAATTAGTAGCTTCTTTAGCTACTAAATCTGTCATAGGGTTTATTCTACAATCTAATTCTTGTGTAAATTTACCTTTTGAAAAACTGCTGTTTACTTCTATGACCTGATAACTTATTCCTTTAACCAATGATGCAACTTCTTTGGGGTATTTCCAAAACAATATAGATTGATTTATAGTTAACAATCCGTTATCATTATTATAATCTTCTGGTTCTTTAAAATCTATTTCAATAAACACTTGACCACCATTTGGATTTATAGTAAATCCCTTGCCATAAAATTGACGATATATTTGATTTGCTGAACTAGGACTATCTTGTACTAAAAAATCAGGATCACCCATAATAGTAACTTTTGCAGTAGCATAGGAACCGGGATCAAATAAACTAGTTAGATAAGAATTTTGTGCTTCTTTACCTACATCTAATTTACCTGTTCTATCTTGATTTTGTCGCTTGCCTTCTATGGTAGCTATATCTTGAGCACCGCCTTGGCTAGCAGGGGCTCCAGTTGGATTCAATGCCGCCATAAAATATGCATTATCTAATTTTTGTTCATAGTTTAGTATTTCTGAATTCTTTCCAGTAAACCAATATTCATATCTTTTATGTGGCCCATAATATTTTGTAGTTTTATTTACGTATGGACTAGTTACATATGGAGTTTCATACGGTTGTATAACATATGTAATTTCATACGCAAAATCACCTGCTATTTTATCAAACCCTAAACATTTAACTTCAGACCCTAAATTATACCATTTAATAGCATCCGGTTTAGGATCCGGAACATTAGGACCACCTTTATTAGCCGGTACCGGTTGTGTAGTTGATTTTATAACTAAATTTAAGGCATTTTCTAAATAACTACTTTGTGATATGATTGAACCTATTGCTTGCATTATAGATATATCATTAGCAAATGTAATAGTTCTACTATTACTATTAGGTACAGCCTTTACGGAAACACCTTCATTAACTTGATTTACATTTTTGGCTAAACTCATAGGCCATGTTGATTTATTTAAATCAGCAATACTTACAATTGATGCACCACCTATTTGCACCTCTGCATCTCCTAAATATCTAATATTATAAACATTTGGTATAATACCATCTGGAGTTTCTGAATTAACTCTGTTTTGTTGATATTGATTTAACTGATCTATTAAGTTGTGTAATACCGCATCTACTGTACTTCCCTGATATCGTCCACCACGATCCAATCTGCCAAATTTTACACCAAATGCAGTTTGCGGGGCAATAGGGGCAGCCATAATATTATATACAGTCATTTTGCCGTCAAGTTTAAATTTGAAGCTTTTAATTTTAATGTCAAAAAATCTTTCAAATACTCCGCCTGAATCGCCGGTTATATCTCTATTATCCTGATTGTATGTGGTGCTTGCTGATATTTCTTTTCCTTCAGAATCATATCCTTGAAATCTAACACCTAATATAAAAAATGCTTTAGTAGCATTAGCTAAATCTTTAAAATTTTTTAATTTACTTTTCTGTCTCAATATCTGCGAAGCATTTGTTAGTTGTGATATAAATGAAAAACCATATGGTTCATAAATGTTAAATGTTATTTCACTGTCGTTAGATGCGGTACTAGTAGCAGGTCCAGCTGTTTTAGTTTTAATTTTTAACTCATCTATATAATAATCATAATCAAATGCACGTTTACTTGTTTTATTGTTTATCCCACCGCTTTGTGCTATGATATATGCACCTGACATGTTGTTTTCAACTTCGGTAGCCACTTGTGGATTAGCAACATTATTAATGGCATTAATATTATTTCTACCAGATAAAATAAATGCATCATAAGCATCAGGTGTTATCATATACAATGTAATTTGATATGTATAACTTGATAGATTACCTAAGGGGTTTTGTTGACGTAGACCTGGTTTTTGACTTGCCGGTGCACCTTCTATTGCCTTAACCGGTCTCTTAGCAGTAACAACTACTTCTCCCATGTCAGACACATTACCAGATGTATTAGGATTTCCTTCTGCTTGACTTTCTTTATCTTTTCCACTATCTCCGTCTGCGGCTCCTGTAAGAGTGTTTGGAGATGTTTTGTTTTCTGTTGTGGGCGGGACAGGTTCTGTATTAGGTGGAGGATTTAATTGTTGATATTCTGATGTTAATGTCTGTGATATATCAATGAGTGCTGTCTGTGACGCTACTAATAATGAAACATATTTGGGATATGCGGCATTTTTTGTCATTAATGCACCTAACTGATTTGAAACTGAATCCGGAGTCCCAGTTAATGTTACTGGCCCTTTAGGCGTAGTAAAAGTGACAGTTGAAGTTTTTGCACCGGTGTTTGTATCAAGATCGACCGTAGAGGTCCAAGTAGCACCATCTGCGCCTTGACCAGTTTGGGTACTTGAGTTTGTTGCCATTTATAGTCCCAACAGTTGTTTTAAGAAATCTGCTTTAGGCAAATATATACCCACACCAGCAACAAAATCAAAATAAGGATCTTTTAATCTGTTTGGATTTCTTTGAGCAAATACCCACCATAATCTACTATCAGCATACAAGTCAAATGCTAACATATCAGGACGATATTCATATACTAAAGTAATCTCCCAATAGATATCTGATGGTTGTTTATAGATAGGTCTATCTATCATTACATCTAAAAATTTACTGTTAACTATATCTGTGACATAGTATGGGCTTGTTTCTGGATAAAGTGTGTTATTTGCCATTACCAAATTCCTCCGCCACTGCGTTTACTACCCTGTAGTAATTTGCCAGTAGCATAATCTTTTAAACTAAATTTATTACTTATATCATTACGTGTTACAATTGGATATGCCACTAATGATATTGATATCTTTGTAGGTACATATGTGGGTTGTGTATTCGTTGCTTTACTAAAATTAGGTGCAGATTGTGTAGCACCCGTATTTAATGGCGTATTACCACTTTGTAATCTAATTTGTGTAGGAGTTGAATCACTATTTCTGTTATCATTATATGCAGTTGAATTAACTCCAGATAACAATGTTGGACTGCCTGCTCGTATATAGTCTACATCATTAGGTAAATTATAATTAAATGATGATATAACTAATGGGTGTCTATCAAATTGAAAGTCGCCCAATCCAGATAGGTAACATAACGGTGGAGGTGTTCCTAATTTTGGTATCTCATCTTGACCATAAAACATTTTAGTAACTGATCTAAAGAAATGTATAACAGCTAACATGTAATTTGCTTCTTCAGTGTCTTGTGCAGTGAAATCACAATTAATACTAATCTGGTCAATACTACTGTTTTTATATTGAAATATTTTATAATTGCTATGTATTAATTCTGCCGCATCATAGTGTGCGGCATATGTCACTTGTATTTGAGGTAAGTACGGGAAGATTACTCCATCTGTTTTTTGCAATGGTGCTAATATTCCTGGATTTACTGCTTTATATAAATATCCTGCACTTGGTGCTAAACTTAGTCGTACACGCCAATCACCCTGTGTCTTTGCATTTTCTGCATCTTGTGTAATCTGCTGTGCTCTAGTATCCTCTATTTTACCTTGCAAGCCGGCTGCATTTGTTACACCTTCAGCCGCAAAGATATCTTGTTCGGTTCGTGGGGTAATATTACCATATTCTGCTTGAGCTTCTAATCTTGCTTTTTCAATTGCATCGTCTGCATCAATAGTTGCCGGTGAAGAATTTTCAATTGTTTGTCCTTCTGTGCCTATATTTGTGTTAGGATCGCTAGCAAGACTTATTGTTTGTTGAGGTTGAGGCGGTTGTTCTTGTGAGTCATTACCAATATTAGTATTAGGATCAGTATTTGGGTCTATAAGTTGCTGGGGTTCCGTATTTGCGTCTAAGAATTGAGATGAGGGCGCCGGCGTAGGATTGGGGTTGTCTGCTGGCGGCACTGGGGTAGCAGTTGAATTTTGAACCCTATTATTTAATGCATTTACTATCAATGCCCCTCCACCAATTACTGCGGCTGCAGTTAGTATATTAGAAATTGTAGAACTTGGCGTATTAGTAGACGGTGCTGTTGTGCTTGCAGGCGTCGTATTTGTTGGTAATGTGGTTGCGGGTGTAATTGTCGGCTGTACAGCCGGTACTGTCCCGACGCCGGCTCTGGGTAAAGTAGCTGGATTAGCTTTTAATTCTTGTAAACTATTCAATACCCCTTGCTCAATATCAATAAGTTCTTGTCCAGTTATAGTAGTAGGTGGAGTATATCCGGGTGGAATAAACTGTTTAAGCTTAGATTGTACTTCTCCCGGTAATGATGAAAATGGTACCGGGTAAGTATACGGTGAGGCCCCAGAAGTTAATTGTAAACTACCTAATAACTGTTTAGTTGCGTTAATATCTACTGAGGTAGCTGTAATTAATTTATCCAAATTTACGACGTTTATTGCTGTGGTGTTAGGTTGTGTTACACCGTTATTAGCCATAGATACATCTTTTGCGAACTGTATCTTTTGCGCAGGTGTCAGGCTCGAATATGATGGCATAATATGTTGTTATCCTTACTTATATTTATCGCTAAATAAAAGTGCTAATTTTACCCTTTTCACTAAAAAATTGTTGCTTTTCTGCAACTATTGTGTTACACTACACAAAACAACAAGGAAACTATGTCTCTATTACCCGCACCACGCAAACCCGTAAACTATCTTAATAACAAAGATATTTTAAAAGAAATACATGAGAGTAAAAATGCATACTGTTGCTTTACTAAACCAGAATATCATAGATATGACTTCATAGTAGATATGCCACAATCTGCACTTGATGATAGTCTAGCATATGCTTTTAAAGCTGAAACAATTCAACAAGCAAAAGAAACCCGTGCGTTACGTCTTAGTTTGGAACAAGGTAGCAAAGATGCTGTTTCCCCCGATTCAATCGCATTAACAGATTTAGTATTTCGTGTAATGACGTGGGATCACGTTCCAGTCGCACCAAAACAACCCCGCAAAACAGTTAAAAAGAAAACAGCAAAAGATATATTTGAGTTTGAGGAACCAGATCCGGATGAAATCTTTGCTGACTTAGAAGATACTACAACAAAAGCTGAAGTAGATGATATGGTTCATGTTAAAGTAAACTTCCCACCATTCCAACATTATAAAGTTGATGAAAACAATACGTTCTATTGTGTGGGCAAAAGTCATTGGGAAGGTAATTTAGAAAACGGCAACTTTAATAAAGATCACGGTAAAATTACAAACAAACTTGCCCGTATGTATATTATGATGTGCGAAAAATATGCAATGAAATATAATTGGCGTGGGTATACATATAATGATGAGATGCGTAACAGTGCTATCCTTCAACTTACATACGTTGGTCTACGTTTCAATGAAGCTAAATCAGCTAACCCATTCGCTTACTACACGGCTGCTATAACAAATAGTTTCTGCCGTGTATTGAATACAGAAAAGCGTAATCAAAACATACGTGATGATATCTTAGAAATTAACGGTCTTAACCCAAGTTGGAGTCGTCAAGGCTCTGGGTCAAGCAGTACAGTTTACGAAGAATAATTTGTCCAATGGCATTGCTTTTGTAGTGCCACATCCTATATAATAAACATATGAGTAACCTTTTCAAAAAAGCCGCTGTATTCACCGATATTCATTTTGGATTGAAGTCAAACAGTCTACAACATAACCAAGACTGTGCCAATTTCGTAGATTGGTTCATCGCTAAAGCAAAAAGTGAGGGATGTGAAACTTGTTTCTTCTTAGGTGATTATAATCATCATCGTGCAAGTATTAACATTCATACACTACAATTTGGGCTACAGGCTCTAGAGAAACTAAATGATAACTTTGATACTGTATATTTTATACCAGGCAATCACGATCTTTATTATCGTGATCGCCGGGACATTCATAGTGTTGAGTGGGCTAAACATTTACCAAAAGTTAAAATCGTCAACGACTTCTTCCAAGAAGGAGACGTAGTTATTGCACCCTGGCTTGTTCAAGATGATTACAAGAAACTACAGAAGATGAGTGGCAAATATATGTTTGGTCATTTTGAACTACCGTATTTCCATATGAACGCAATGGTAGAGATGCCCGATCACGGTGAGATTAATGAAGATCAATTAACTGGATTTGAAAAAGTATTCAGTGGTCACTTTCATAAACGACAAGCACGTAAAAATATTTGGTATATCGGTAATGCTTTCCCACATAACTACGCAGACGCAGGCGATGATGCACGTGGTATGATGGTACTTGAATGGGGACAAGATCCTAAATTTTTTAGTTGGCCTAGACAACCATTATATCGTGTGTACAAACTAAGTGATGTACTAGAAAACCCTGAGGGCTTGTTATTAATTGACAGTCATGTTAGAGTACATCTTGACATTGATATTTCTTATGAAGAAGCTAACTTCATTAGAGAAACACTAATCCCAGAACATAAACTACGTGAGATGGCATTGATCCCTATTAAAGCAGAACAAACAGAGATAGCTGGTTCAGATGGACTTAAGTTTGAATCAGTTGACCAAATCGTCATTGACCAAATTAACAGTATTGAATCAAATACTTTTGACAAAAAACTATTGTTGGACATTTACAATAACCTATGAGCATTACACTTAAGAATATTACCCTTCGCAATTTCCTTTCAATCGGACAAGTTACGCAAGCAGTTTGTTTTGACCGACAAGACTTAACACTTATTCTAGGTGAAAACTTAGACTTAGGTGGTGATGGTGCTCGTAATGGTACTGGTAAGACAACACTCATTCAGGGCCTATCCTATGCACTGTTTGGTGTTCCAATCAATACTATTCGTAAAGATAATCTAGTCAATCGTACCAATGGTAAAGGTATGATGGTTACACTAGAGTTTAGTGTAGATGGGATTGAATATAAGATTGAACGAGGTCGTAAACCAAACATCTTAAAGTTCTATGTAAACAACGATTTACAAAAGAATACTGACGATGCACAGGGTGAGAACAAAGAAACACAACAAGCAATTGAAAGTGTGATTCACATGAGTGCCGATATGTTCAAGCATATTGTTGTACTGAATACATATAGTGAACCATTCTTAGCATTAAAAACTAATGACCAACGTGATATTATTGAACAGTTGTTGGGTATTACTTTACTATCTGAGAAAGCTGAGGTCATTAAGAACATGATCCGTGACAGCAAAGATAGTATTCAAGCAGAAGAATATCGTGTTAAGGGTATTGAAGAAGCCAACAAACGTGTAGCTGAACAAATTGAGAGCTTAAAACGTAGACAGAAATTGTGGCAAGCAAAGCATAACGAGGATCTTGCTAAACTAGTTACTGATTATGATGAACTATGTAAGATTGATATTGATACAGAATTATTAAATCACAAAGAGTTGCTTAGTTGGAATAAACAAAAAGAACAACAAGATACCTATAATGCGTTAGTCGCACGATCAACGGCATGGCAACAGAAACATAATACTGATGTTTCAATAGCACATAAAGCATACTTACTTAAAAATGAATATGATATTGATTCTGAACTATCCGCTTGGGTTACTCTAAAAGAGTGGCTACACGATGAGGCTGAACAAAAATCTATAGCAACAATAATTGATACTCAAACCAAAAGTATTACAAAAGAAAAAAAGTTAATTGAGAAATTGGTTCGGGAAGTAAAAGAACTTGAGGATCATAAATGTTATGCATGTGGTCAAGACTTCCATGATGATAAGCATTTAGAAGTTACACTAGAAAAGACTACCCTACTTGAGAACGCACGTGCTGAATTAGTTGAACTTGAAACACAATTATCAATCAATGAATCATTGGTTAGTGAGTTAGGACCCAAGCCTACTCCCTCATACAAGACAGAAGCGGAAGCTATTCGTCATAGTGGTGATGTAGCTAACTTAAAGAAAGTATGGGAAGACAAGAAGCAAGAATCTAATCCATTTAGTGAACAACTTAATGAGTTGAATTATGTTGAATTAGGTCCTCAACCTATAACAATATATGATACAGAAGCAGAAGCGATTGAACATCGTTCTACTGTTAATAGTTTATTAACACAAATCACTAAAAAAACTGATGAAACTGATCCATACGCTGAACAAGTAGTAGAGATGGAGAGTAATGCATTACAATCTATTGACTTTGATGCTATCAATAAACTTACAAGAACAATGGAACATCAGAAGTTTTTGTTAGATTTGTTAGTTAGCAAAGATAGTTTTGTTCGTAAAAAAATTATTGACCAGAACTTAAGTTACTTGAATGCACGATTGACACATTACTTAGACAAGATTGGTTTACCCCATCAAGTTATCTTTCAGAATGATTTACAGGTTGAGATTACCGAGCTCGGTCGTGAACTTGACTTTGATAACTTAAGTCGAGGTGAACGTAATAGATTGATTTTAGGATTAAGTTTTGCATTTAGAGATGTGTGGGAGAGTTTATATCGTCCTATCAATACATTGTTTATTGATGAGTTGATTGATAGTGGTCTTGACACGATGGGTGTTGAGAATGCTATTGCAATTCTTAAAGACATGAGCCGACGCAGACATAAAAGTATTTGGCTTGTAAGTCACCGTGAAGAATTAGCTGGGCGTGTGCCTAGCGTTCTTAAAGTGATTAAAGAGAATGGATTTACCTCATACTCAACAGCGGTTGACACAGAATAATTTCAAAGAGACACAGAGACAGATAAGTATTAACATGACATCACCACAGAAAGCTAAAGGATCAGGATTTGAGAGAGAAGTTGCAAAGTTTCTTTCTGACCTATATGGCGAAAGCTTTATAAGAGCACCCGGATCTGGAGCTTACATTGGTGGTAAGAATCAGCATAGAACAGCAGTATTACATGAAGGACAAGTACGTTCTTTCAAAGGTGATATTGTACCCGGTCAAAGTTTCAGTAAAATGAACATTGAATGTAAGTTTTATGCAGATTTTCCTTTTCACTTACTACTTTCAGGAGACTGTAAGGTAATAAATACATGGATTGAACAATTAATGGATGTTGCCGAAAACGGTGATGTAAATTTATTGTTTATGAAGTTTAATAGAAAAGGGCGTTATGTTGCCGTGCAATGCGGCTCAACATGGATAACAGACAACTTTGTCTATTATTCGTCAAGCAAGTTTGGCGATTGGTTAATCGTTGAATTTGATGACTTTTTCCAACACAACAGTACATTATTAAAAAGCTATTCAGCAACACCAGACACCACGTCAAATCAAACTGTTATTAATATCCCAACAACATAATCAAATAAAAATTCGTTGTCTGAGTTTGTCAGACCTCCTTGAAGATGCGTGTAAGAACGCTGATGGATCTGGAGTAAGCATAGTTAGTGATAACTATGGAATACCGAGAGGGCAATCGACAAAGCGAACCCTCAACAAGCTCATCCCTACTTTATCTTTGCGGGGTGAGAAGTGCGTTGCTGAAGAATCAATTGAAAGACCATTGATAGCTTCACTACAGTCCCATAACTTTACAGAGCAACCGGTAGCGTTTAGTAGCAACAAATAGCTAATTAGACGGGGAAAAGATAACAAAGGATGACGGGCATGGCAAATACCCTTAACCATTGGTAGTGCTGAATAGCACTACCATGGCTTCAAAGCGGCAAT